>VXAX01001464.1:167707-235992 GCA_013399835.1 Leptocoma aspasia | reverse complement strand
TTTTTTTTTTTTTGGTCAGAACACCATTCCTGTGCTTTGACATAGGTGGCAATTTGCTTCCTGAGGAAAAAGCAAAGCAGATTACAAAACAACCATATATTTGAAATTATTTGTTTGGGGAATAACACATCATCTGTGCACAGCAGCACATTTCTGCACTCTTGATAAGTATGTGTGAAGTCCTTTAATCAGTGCATTTCACACATACTTTTGTAAAGCTCTACTTTCGGTGGTAAAATAGGTAGTTTGGAATTTGGGTTGGTTGTTTTTTCTGTTTACTGCATATTTTTTCATAATCACTAGTGCTGGAATCCACTAGAAAAGGAAAATTTAAAAAAAATTGCAGTATACTGAAAGCTTTTGCTATTGAAAATCTCCATTTTTTTACATAATAAATGTGCCTTTTATTCTGAGCTCTATACATCTCTAGGTGGTAAAAAAGAATGAATAACAAAAGGGAGGCGGTTTTGTGGGTTTTTTTGAGTTGTGGTTTTTTGAGGCTGCTGCTTCTGGCTAACTCCAGAGCGTACACAGTTAAGTGAATTAGTAGATGTTGCCCTTTTCCATTGCAACTTAAAGAAAATAATTGAGAATCACACCAGGGGAAGCCTCAGTGGTTGGGCAGATAAGGGCACCCCTCAGAGCTAAAAGAGGAGTTGATGCCTGGAACTGTCTGTGATCCACCAAAGCAGAGAACCATTGCACTCATAAACATAAAAGCATATAAAGTAGGATTAAAATATGAGCTCATAATAATAATAATTACTAAAGTAACATCAGGACACAAATACAGGATAACTGGGGGATCGAATCTAGGGGTTCTTTTTTACCTAATGGCTCAGTAAATATATTGTGGCCATCTCCAGGAAATGGTCTTGGGTCTTATCTCAACAACCCGTGCACACCACTGCAGTCCTGGCCTCTTGGGCTGGCTTTTGGCTTGTTGTGTGAGATCTTCTTGTCACATCTCTTGGTACAACCTGCGCTTCACTGGGGACAACAGCAAACACCTTAAAAATGCAGGCATGGAGTCAAAACAGAAGCCCAGAATGACAATCAGGTCAATTATATGATTGCATTGAAAAAACGATATAGAACAAGAGCAAGTGGCCTCAAGCTGCACCAAGTTTAGATTTGATATCAGGAAAAAAACTCTTCGCAGGAAGGGTTGTCAAGCATTGACACAGGCTGTCCAGGGTGGTGGTGGAGTCACCATCCCTGAAGGTGTTAAAAACATATGGATGTGACACCTGGGGCCATGGGTTAGTGGTGAACATGGTGTTGCTGCTGTTTGATGGCTGGACTTGACGATTAAAGTTCCTTTCCAGCCTTAACGATTTTGTGGTTGCACCCTATGATTGTAAAGGCAACCTTGAGAACTGCCAAAAAGCTGCTTTTTAAGCATGCCAAGAAGGAGATAGAAGCAGCTAAGAGAAAGCAAACCAAAAGCCAAACAGCCCCTTAGTGCAGCTGCCCTGGACTGGGAAAATCATTCCCAGCAGGATTGGGCACTACAGATCTGGGAAAGAGAAGCCGAGCCTTGAGAATCATCTAAAATTGAATAATCTTTTAAAGGAGACAATCTCAAATTGGGAAGGGAGGGAGAGGAAAGAAGGTGTTCCCTTCAGTTTCGGGTTCCTTCCTCAGTAAACCCTTGAGCCTGACATGTCTGACCTCAGCATCCAAAGCTATCAGAAGCTGCCAGCTGGCTTTGGGAATTCTTTGAGGGGCTTTGTTCCTCCTTGCCCCTTCCCAGAAATCCTGTGAGGAGAAAACCTTGTCTGTCCCATGAAGATTTCCCAGCCTTCCTTCCCTGCTCATTGAGGACAGCCTTTAGCTGCCCATCCCCTCCCACAACACAGCAACTCCTGGCTCTGCAGTGTCCCTGGGAATACCTCTGATATCCTTTACCCCGCCTGATGCCATGGACTCCTCCTTCCAACCCAAAAGAAAAGGCTTGGAATCCCTAATCTGAATTTATATCAATGAAAAAAACAGGATTTAATGACTGAATAATTTCAATGAGCTTTGGATCTGACCATTCACTCAATGAAAATGTTATACAGGGAGAGGTTTTTATGAATTTAGGGCCTCTTGCCATGAGCCTCAACAGTCCCCTTCAAAAAATTCCTGAGATTAAATCTCTCTCCTGTCTCTACTTTCATATTAGAAAGAAGGAATCAAGTGCATATTTAAAAAAAAACAAAGTGCTGTAAAATAAGCAAAATGATTTGTCTGTAATAGAAACCCTTTCTCCAAAATCTATCACTCTGTTACACAAGACAAAAAGTGACAGATCTCTCAGAACAAGGGTTCATTTAAGCTTCCAAAAGATACTGCTGTAATGTAGGAGAGAAAAAGGAAATGAGTAGCTAAAATGCAAAACCTAAGCTTTTGATTAAACTTTTTTAATGATAAATTTATCTGAAAAAAGGTCTTGTGAAAAAAAGTGAAATTTTTCAGTGACTGGCCTTGAAGTGTGATGAATCATTGAAAAGAGGAAAAAAAAAAGGAACTATAAGTACAAAATAATTAATTAGTGCTGGGTATTTTGCAGAGATTTGTTCAGATGGAAGCAATAATTAAAAGTGAAGGCATATGAAAATCTTTATTACAAAGGAAGGGAGATGGGGGTGACAATGTTATCCAATGCTTAAATAAATTAAAATAAGGCTCAAAACCATGTAAAGATGGAAAAGGAAGAATGAAAGTATGAAATAGCAGTCACATTCTGCAACTGATTAGGAAAACCAAGTTCACAAATTAAGCATTATGACTTACAGGATCAAGAAGTTGAAAAATTGACTGTGATTGATGCAGTCCTTAATTAAGACAAATATTGTTCCATGTTAGAAAAAGCTTCAATTTCCTAAATAAACGTCTTGCAGCCCCAGTGGAATAGAAGATTTAATGTAAATAACATTAAACTTTATCAAAATCAAATCGTTTATTAGATGGATGAAGCACCTCTGCTGTGCGGAAAGGCTGAGAAAATTTGGATTGTTCAGCCTGGAGAGGAGAAGCTTCAGGGTGACCTCATTGTGACCTTGCAGGATGTGAAGGAGCTGACAGGAAACATGGAGAGAGAATGTTTACAAGGGATGGAGTGACAGGACACAGGGAATGGCCTTCTGCTGCACAGGGCAGGGTTAGGTGGGATATTGGTGAGGAATTGTTCCCTGGGAGGGTGGGCAGGCCCTGGCACAGGGTGCCCAGAGAAGCTGTGGCTGCCCCTGGATCCCTGGAAGTGTCCAAGGCCAGGCTGGACAGGGCTTGGAGCAACCTGGGCTAGTGGAAGGTGTCCCTGCCCATGGCAGGGGTGGCACTGGATGAGCTTTGAGGTCCCTCCCAACCCAAACCACTCTGGGATTCTCAGATTATTTATTTTCTTTCCTGTGTTTCTGTTTGTGCCTCTTGTCCCTTGTCCTGTCACTGGACAATTTCAGCTTCATGGAAAGAAATTGGTTTGGGCTCAGAATTAGGAACCTCTTTATGAAAACAAGTCAAACTTCTCACAAAAATACCTGATGGGGTTTTATTATCAAAACAGATTAAACACAACTTGGCTTAGATCTGAATCCACAGAACCATCTTTCGAGGGGGTAGAGAGGAATAGTTAAAACAATAATGAGGAACATTATGAGTTTATTCAGCTGTTTCAATTTCTTAATTAGATGTCATAGTTGATTGCAGTAGGTTCAGGATGTTCTGTGTTCTCCACACTAAAACTTCTGATGAAACAATCATTTTAATTATCTTTTTCTGCATTGCTGCTCTGATTTCTGTGCAAAGTTATTGGACATAAAGCCAATTTTAAAGATAGAGATAACTCTATTAATTTATGGATGCGTGTGTGTCTAGAATTGATTTAATTTCCAAAATAACTACAGTTACAGAGAGATGTCCTGACAAATACCCCAAAGTTTTAGTATTTGTCTAGAATATAGCCAAAACTTCTTCCACCCTCTTCCCATGGAACTGGAATTGCACAGACTCTTCCTCCATATCTAAATCATTTCACCTTGTGGGAAGAAACAAATTTTTGTTTGCTGTGATCAACAGTATCTATGAACTTCTTGATTTCTCCCACTATAACTAATTAATAAAATAAACTATAATTTAAAATAAGAGGGGGGGTGAATTCTTTGCCCTCTGCTATTAGTCCTGAGAATTGTAAAGGAGTTCTTTTCTTTTCACCCTCTTCCCATGACCTGTCATCTTTCCCTGATGTGTAATTGTCAGGAATGTAACACCCAAGCAGATGGAGCTCCTGCGAGGTTTGAAATTCACCTTACATTTATGCTAAGTGGCAGTTTCGTCTGATTCTGCCTTTAAAGGGAATTAACAGGAAATTCCTCACATCCCCACAATCCAAACTGGAGAAAGGGTAGTGGGGATTTGATTCCAGATATTCCAGAGAAGGATATTACATTTCCCTTTCACATGAAAGAGGTGCTCCCCTGACCTGAACCCAGAATTCAAAGCAGAGCCAGGAGCTGCAAATCTGGAGCAATGGAGGGGTTTAGCACATACCCAAAATGCACATTAAAAATCTGATGTCGTTGGACACCAAAGGAAATGTGTCAGAGCCAATATATTCAGCTTTGACTTTCTTCAATGATTGAAATAATTGCAGATTTAGAAGACAGAAAACGTGGAATAGGAGCATTTTATCTTGGAAAAATGAGTGTGGGTTCAGGGAGAGATGACAGCAAGTTGTGAGGATGATCTCGATCTTACACTGCTGAAACAAAGGAAATCAAAGATACAAATTTAATCAATCCTGAAAAATTGAACTAACAAAACTTGTACGGCAACAAAATAGGATGAAAGTGGAAGAGATGTTTGGGGCTCCAAAAATTATACATAAAAAGCTATTTAGAAAACAAATTTCATTCCATGTGAAATGCTGCAATTTAAGATTTCTGAAAACAAAATCTGAATTTTTTCAAAATTCAGTGGGTAGTCTGAGTTGATTCAGTACCACTGAAAATCTCATTACATAAAATAACAAATAGGGCTTTATAACTATTTCAGCTTTTTCACATACACATTTAAATGTCAAATCTTTTTGTAAATAAAAGTTTTTTAGACATATAAAGTTTTTTTAGAAATTAATTTTTTATGCATATAAAATGTCAAAATTTTAATAGTGCCATATATCATCTGCCATCAGTGTAATAAGATCTAGCTTTTTATACTGACGAACAATCTAAATGAAAGATGAGTCAAACAGACCTTTTTTGTTGCCAAGTTTGTGAAAAGAAACGAAACCAAATTTTTTAATATTCCTTTTATATTTGTTAAAGCAGTGCTAGTTCCTAAAAACTTTTTGTTTTAACGAAATTCCATTTTCAAACTAAATGTTTTGGTTATCAGATATGCTTTGGTTATCAGAATATACATTTACCACAGTATTCCAAAGAGATCCTGTTGATGCCTGTATATTCATTTAAGTCAGCAAATATCACTGTCAGATTGTTCCAGTCAACAAATTAAGTGGGTTACACTTATTTTTCTACACAATAAATAAATATATAAGTAAAGTTGTCATCTGATTTAGCCTTGGGTGATAAAGATCTGAAGTAAAGAAATAGGTGTTGAGTCAGGGTTCTTTTCAGTGCTTCAGATTTATCCAATTACCCTCCTGTAGTGCAGTTCATGATTGAAGTGTTTTATTTTGATTATTTTAAAACAAAAATAGTGAAACTCATTAAACTACAGGAACCCCAAACTGAGCCTGTGGAGCTGAGCATGTGGAACTTCAGAAACAGGACATGTGTGGCATGGAACAGAGAATATTTTTGATATTTGATATTGTAAGGCTTTACAAGTCTTAAAACACCTAATCAATTTGCTGAAACTTCTGAACAAGATGTTTTTGGGGGACATTCTCAAAGCCAGTGAAAGTCAAACTCTTCTCAGCACCAACTGTGTTTAAGTTCCCTCTTCTACTTGTTCCTTGTGAAGATTGCTGTCCTATTTTTCACTCAAAAGACCTGTACTCCTTTAATGTAAATATTTCATCTTCCTCAATTACTATGTGATTTCTCAGGCTAAGATCAATTGAAAATGTAACACAGAAAAAATGGGGAAATTATTGCATTGAAAATTTTCCTAGAACAAAAATTGGGAAGCAAAAATTTGGGGCTGAGGCTTCAATCCATGTGATACCTAAGGAAAATGCCCCATTGGTCTGTACATCCACAGCTTTCAATATTAATATAATCATAATGCCCTTCTCACACTGAGAAAAACGAGCTGCAACTTCTTCTGCAAAAATAGTCTTCCCAAAGAAATCTGCTTTCTGTTTATTTAGTTACTTATTCAATGATCATAATGATGACTTGGTGATTTATTTTCCCAATTAATACTCATTCCTCTTTAGAAAAAGAGAGGAAAACCATTCTAGTAGGCAATTAGGACTTCAGTCTGCTCTGTGGAGAAAATGTTCCTCTTTCTCAACTTGTAATTTAACCAGTAGCTTTCTAAGAGGGTCTTTTTATTATATTAACCATTGGACATTTCATTTTACATATATATATATTGATATAGTCATGTTGCTGAATTCTTGTATTCTGTGAGAATTTGTGATGAGGACCATTGTCTCTTTTTGCTACGCTTCACAATTTCTTTCCTAAAAAATAAATTACTTTTCTTTCTATTTTTTACTTTTCATCTCATTGAAAATCTCCTGTGACAAACTTACAGTCAATTCTTTTTTTTTTGTCCCGATCTTCTAAATTGCTAAACACCCTGTGAAAAGAGCATGGCACAGAGATCCTTCAAATTGCCAAACAGGTAGTTTGTGAAAATTAATAAATTCCTTACATTTGTGATATTTTCTTGTCATGCAAACCCACAGGAATGTTTGTTGTCCAAAAGGAATTTACCTTGAGGAGTAAAGGAATAAATTGTTAACCAATGTATATTAATTAGGGTTTTATTACTAAGCTAAACCAAACCAAAAGCAGTGCCTCAAATATTGTGTGGCTCTACATATGGAACACATGATATACAAGACATATGGAAGACTTTTTGTAGATTTTCTGTCAGAAATAATTAAAATTAATAGATTCACAGGGATGTTTTTCAACCTAATATAGCCAATATATGTGGCTCTAGTCAGTGTCACAGGGTTTTACCTACATACATATTTATCTGGAAAGCTAATCTGCTTTGATTTATCATTTTAAGCAGTTTAAAATATTGCCTCCTAAAGCTTTTAACATTTCTGTGAACAAAAGCATTAACTTTTCCTCTAAAGCTGTAATGATTTATCATGTAAGTCTGCTTGTGACTCTATTATCCCCTTGATATATGAAGGAGGTGCACCTTAAAATCCCATTAATACCCTGTGCCATTGATAAAATAGAGTCTTTGAGCTTACAAATCACTGCAAGTAAAAACAATCATGCTCCACAGTCTCACTCTGGGAAATCTTATTGTGTTGTGCTCCACCAAAAGTGCTGAGCAAACACGAAGCAATCCAAGGTTTTGCACTGAAACCCCTGGAAGTGTAGGAAAGGGCAGAAATCCCCCAGGACTGAGTGCACATGTTACCAGGGTTCTCCTCTTGGAATCTAATCCTGCAGCACTAACTCTGCTGGTACCAACTGAGATGAATTTACTATTCTCTTCATTAACAGTTGCTTTGATCCAATTCTGCCAAATTTAAAATAATGGCAGGGCTATTTCCAGAGATGTACAGACAGCTCTGACTCAGCAATAATCTTCTGCTCTTGGGCATCTGTGAAGAAAAGTCCTGTGAAAGGACTTTTGAAAATCACTGAAACAGTGATGAGCTTTCCTGAATAAATGAGCAAACACAAGGCAGTGGATGTATGAAGTGTTTAAGTAAAGAAAAACAAACACATAAAGGGGCAGGGTTGAAGCAACCCGGGCTAATAGAAAGTGTTTGGTTTTTGTTTTTTTTTTTTTATCATTGCTACCAATTTATCATTGATTATCAATCATTCAGCAAACAAGGAGTTGCCTCTATTTTCTCATTAGCATCCCACAGGTACAGTTTCATTCTCCCCCATCTCCAGAGCTTTCCCTGTTCCTGCTGGAATATTTCCCTGGAATATTCCCTGTTCCTGCTGGAATATTTCCCTGGAATATTCCCTGTTCCTGCTGGAATAGCCCTGGCTGCCTCAGGCTCTCCTGAGGCACACAGCCCACCCCAGGAGCAGCTCCAGGGCTGTGGTGGGTTTGACCCTTGCTGCACACCAACCGATGCCCTACCACTTACCTCCTCACCAGGACAGGGGGAGTGGGAATAAGACTTGGAAAAAGCCCTCCTGGGTCAAGATAAAGACAGTTGAATAAAGCAAAGCCTGAGAGAGATGACAAAGAGTGATGGCAGTTGCCATGACAGCAGCCATCCTTCTCGTGGTGCTTCAGTGCAACCCATCTAGAGCTTCTGAAAAGATCCCTGCTCAAGTATCTCCTCTCCTCTGCTGGAAGCTCCTCTCCTCCTGATCTCTGTCTCCAGGCACAAAAAGCTGGGAGACCTTGGAAGCAAGCCCCAGAGCTGAGAAGGCATTTATTATCTCTGTCTTCTGGCACTAAATCACCCTCCCTGCTCCCAGCAAGCCAATATTTCCCTTGTTCGTTCTTCTACTGATGATGGAGCAGTAACAGTTCATCTTGCCCTTGAAATCCTTACAAATTTCAGCTCCAGCTGATCTCTGGCTTTTCTAATGTTATCCCTTTATATCCATGGATTTCTCACTCTCCTCTGTCATCTGTCCTCACACCCATTTCTTGTGCATCTGCCTTCCATCAGAGCTCAGCCTGCGCTCTCTGCTCCCCCAAGCCAGAATTTGGACACAGACACTTGTTTAGGATGCAGCAAAAATCCCAGGTTTTGAGTCCATTTGCTAAACAATTGTCTAAAGTGTCTAAAATTGCAAACTATTTATTCATTGGAGGAAAATATTCAACCTCTTTCTTGCCATGCAAAAATAATTCACTTCCAAACTTCATTAAGGACCAAAGGCCACAAGTTATGTTTCAGTCCACAGAGGAACTTTTCTATTCTAATGAATACTTTTGAATCCCATTCATTTTGCAATGGATATTTCCAAAGATCGCTGTAGTTAACAGCTGGAACCTTGGCAATCCATGAGGTGGAAGGAGCAACTCTAACAAAGAGATGCAGAGAAGGAGTTGAGGTCTGGCAATCCCCTTATTCCTCAAACATCACTAAAATGACCCAAACCAAGAAGGTGCCTTGTGTTGGTTTACAATTAGGTGGTTTCTGTTTATAACAGTATTGCACTTCAGCATTTTTCATTAAATTTGGAAGATTGACTTCATTTGGAGACCTTTCAAGCCTTTCACTCAGTTATCCATCAAGCTGTACTACATCGAGCTGTCAGGCAAAGCATGTAATGACTAAACTTTTCAAAAAAACAGATGTTAATGGCTCTTGACAGGGAAATATTTTCTTATCACAAAATTATGGGATGCCTTTAGGGCTGTTAGTGAGACATAAACAGCATTCATCAAACTTAATTCCTTTCTCATCTGATGCAGAAGCTGTGCAGGTTGCTCCCTTTCTCTCCTTAGAACATCTGTATGTAAATGCAAGCTGCTGGTAATGAAATGAAATGGAGGGGGGAAATAATTTTAATAATTAAAATTAAGACTAAACCAGATTTTGGTTGAAGGGAGGGTGTGGTCGCTTTTGGTTGGATGATTTTTTTTTGTGGCAAATGTTTTTTTTTTACTACTGGAATAGCTCACGTAATGAAATTTAAGTGTAGTGGAGCTTTTAAACGAAGAATGGAATTTTTTCCTTACAGATTTGCTCTTGCTTCACCACATTTTATCATTCTTAGTATTGCTCCCTTGCATAGCTGAAAAATATACAAATCCCTTTACTCTAAAAATCACTGGGTAGAGTTCTCAGAGCTACTTATTATGCAGGAAGCCAGACGAGAAAGTCAGAGGTTGAGTCAGTTTAAAAGTGAGAAAATAGAATTTTGTACCTACACTGGAATTTCCATAAATAAACACTGATTCTCTCCTTAAAGGGAAAAAAAAATGGGGTTTTAGAAACAAAGAACAAAGGATAAATTATATTCTACCTCTGGTATCAGGACTACTACATTCCTGGGAACAGCTTAGTGAACTTTATTTGTTTGTGATTTCGAGAAAATCAAGTTAGATTTTTTTTTAATGATTGCTACCAATTTATGATTGATCATGACTGAGCAAGTTCTATGTCTCAGCTTTGCCAGCTGACAGACTAAATGGGGTAATCCATTCTAATCCATTTCCTACTGAAATATTGAAGCTTCCTGGGATGGTTTGAGAATTATTTTATTTATTATGTGCAAGGCAGGAGTGATACATAAACTTAAATGTTGCAATAACCTTCTTCTGATCCAGTATAATTTCAGCTCTGAATGGAATAAATGTATTTCAACAAAAGCTTTTGTTCCTTCCAATCAAGCTACGTTTTGCTAATTAGCTGCCACAATGAACAGAGGCAAGCACAGTGTCACAGCATCCCTGAGGAAAATGTGAGGACCCCAGTCCATTCCCATCTATCTTTCCCTAAGATAAATGAATGACATATTTTTGAGGTGATCATTGTAATCCTAATAATATCTTAATGTATTTTGTCTTCTTTATAATACCTATAGGTATTTTTGAACAGAAATGTCGTACCAAAAGTGCTTTTTCAGTTTTTAATCCTCTCACAAGAAGTGCCCTTTGTTACAAGCCTACTTTTGGAATTTCAATTCTGACTGTAAAGAATTTCAATAGATTCCACCTCTGCTCCTTTTTACAGGCACAATTCCCTTTCAAGCAGTTGTGGAAGGAAGGTATTTTCAAGATCTAAGCTGACAGAGAAGGTGGATTCTTCCTCACTGCCACTTCATTGTGCTTAAGGTCTCTCTGCTAACGTGAGGAAAACATTTAATTACTGAAAGGTTTTCCCCTGCATGATCCTGGGAAAAGGAGTTCTCAATCCCAGAGCAAAATGGTCCAGGTGGAATTTAGTGTGATATGGATTCTACCATTAATATCCAAATTCTCTCCCCAGCTTCTCTTCCAGGATGTTTTACAGCATCACTGGGCAGTTCACAAAGTTTCTATCAGTTTTATCCTCTGAGCACTGGATAGTTCTTGGTTTTAGACCTCAGCTTAACATTACTTAGTCCTTTGCAGTAACTTAACCAAGTCAAAGCTGGCAGCACAAACCCTGGGACTCAGAATCTCCATTTTATTTAGGCATCCATATCTCATTATTTGAGAATTAAGAAAAAAAACCAAACCAAAATTTAGTCTAATAACCCTCTACCACCACCAGTTTAATTTTCTTTGAAATATTTTTTATTATTGGCCATACAACAGCATGAGCTGATAAAAGAGCACAATACTTCCCAAAGAGAACCAGGCTTTAGAGAACTTGCCATGGCACCTTCCTGGACAACTTCCTATGAGTAATAAATGGAATGTGTTCACACAAGGCTTAAAAGATGGTGACACAGAGCTGAATATGAGACAGGGTGTGAGTAATGGCAGGCCCATGTCAGCAGTAGTAAGCAACGATAACCTGGAACAGCATATGCAGAATTAATTGAAATTCAATTATCTGCATTAAAATGCCTCCTAGGAACAATGGAGAAAGATATGATGTTACAAAGAAGAAAATTATCCATATGTGGCTTTTAGAAAACAAGGAGGCTGCATAAATAATGAGAAATGAGCAGCTAGATCATTATACTGAGATTCACTGAGAGGTTTTTCCTGGTAGGATTTTGTCTTTGCTAACCAATCTTTCTCTTAGAGGAAAATATTTTGTCTCTTCTGATTTGATAGACACTATCATCTTTAAGAAAATAAAATATCTAAAATAAAAGAAAATATCAGAACTCTATTGAATATTATACAGCGTGAAGAATTTAATGGGTTTTCCTTATTCATGGATAAAATGTCCATATTCATGGACAAAATTGTTCATCAGTATTTATGTAGTTAAATTCAGGACTTCTGTCTTGTGACAGTGGAAAAGGAAAAAATCCAGGAAAATAGCAATGAAAGAAGATCATAAATCAGTCTTATTTTTCAATTTTAAAAAATTCGCTTGCTGATCTGTTATGTCCAAATTAAAAGTCATTCACACTGTTCAAAAACAGCATAAATTTCCTGTTTTGCTTTGTTTTCCTGGAGTAGATGCCTTCTGGGTTAGTAATTGAAATGAGTTCACCAAGAACTGAAGTGATTTCTGGAGATGGCACAATGATGCTCCTGGAATGTGTTACATGCAGGGATCATGTTAAGAGCTAAAGGGAACTCGCCTTGTGTGTGAAGCTGGGAATTCGCTGCTGGCCCAATTAAGTTATTAACAAATTAATGAGTATCCAAGCAGTTGTTCCAGCTGCAGAAAAGCCTAATTATAATGCAGCTAAAATAATTACACAGAAAGCCTTCCTGCAACCCGTGTCTTTTAGGGGTTATGTTCATAGAGTCACAACCATGGAACAGTTTGGGTTGGAAGGGATTTTAGGGCTTATGCAGTGCCACCCCTGCCATGGGCAGGGACATTTCCACTTTCTCAGGCTGCTCCAAACCCCATCCAGCCTGGCCTTGGACACTGCCAGGGATCCAGGGGCAGCCACAGCTTCTCTGGGCACCCTGTGCCAGGGCCTGCCCACCCTCACAGGGAAGGATTTCCTGTGTGATATTTAACCTAAACACGAGAAAGAAATCTACCATGGGTTCGGGAGGCAGGATAAGATTGAGCACAGGGGTTTTGGATGAGATGAAACTTGTAACTCCCTCTTGACTTCCCAACAGGACCTTGGGTGGAGTTGTTACCCTCTACATGCCAGAACACACAGAAACTCGTGGATCCACGTGGATCATACACCATTCCCCAGTAAATAGCTTGAGCTCCACCCAAGCTAACTGGGCACAAGCTGCTACATAATTCATAATTTCTAAGGATTTTGGAGCACTTTGTATTTGATAAACACAATTTAAAGATTTCCCAAATGCCTGTGACCAGTAAGACCCAAAGGCTAAAGGCAAATGGGAAAGGCAGATGACAGAAAGAGCAGCCAACAGTATTTTGTGGAGTCTTTCTGGTAACATATTCATAAGCATTTGAGATATTTAGGAACGTTGTCTTTAGTAGTTTCACACACTTGGATTAAAAGCTACATCCAAATCTGCACTGGATGAGTAATTACATATTGCATGCATACTGTGGAATCTGGGGTTCTTTCATTGTACAACCAGGATACATAACTCAATCTACATTCCATTTATTTCTAGATAAGAAGGATCAGTTTGGTCCAAAGAGAAAAGGTTTACTGACAGAAGTGTGGATATCTGATATTTCTTGCAAAATGAGTCATCATACCCGTTTCCTAAATGACATTCAAGTAACTCAGCTATAACATAGACAGCTTCTTCATATGCCATAAGAAAAGGAGAAGCAAAATGCTGTTCATAAAGTGATCCAAAATGCTTTGAAATTAATTTAATATTTCAAATTTGCAGGGGTTGAACCCCTTCTCTGGGCAGGTGGACAATATATTATGTATATATATGTTTATGCCTGTGTGTACACGCCTGTGTCTGTATATACCAGGGATTTTCCATTATCCAAAGCAGATGCACAAGTTAAATGTTCCATGTTTACAAGAATTCTACAAAATAAAATTCTCCTGCAGCAGCAAGAGGTCTTTTAAATACACATTTAAAAGGCATTTATGGTTAATTTTAGGCAGAAACATTAAACCTTCTTATGGAAACAGAATTAGTAATTAGTAGGAAACAGTGAAGACTGAGATTCTTTATATCTTTCTATTCAAAATCCATTAACAGCTTAAGCTTATTTTCTAAATTCAAAGTAATGCAAATATTTCAGTAAGCAATGAAGTCTGAATGCATTAAAGCAGAATCACATCTGTTTTCTACCAATCTTAGTGAATAGCCTTTACCCAAAGGAAAAAAAAATAAAAATAAAGAAAAAAGGGAAGAAAACTTGCTGCATTCTGTTTTTTCTGAACGTAAATGCAGAAGGTAATGATTTGTGGTTTTGTACTGGAACTTAGGTGAGCAAACCTTGGGAAGGACTGAGCACCTCCCTGACTGCAAATGTGAGCAGCTTGTGCAACAAGGACTGAACAAAACTGCTTTTAAACCAGGCCTCAATTTTTATGCCACTGATTTGTACAACACAGGTACTGATTTGAAAAATAAGCCTCAACCTCTGCTCTGTTATTCCTGAAGAACACTGACAGGAAGACAGGAGTAGTTTCGGCAATGAGCATCAACCAGGTTGTACAATAAATATTTCAGAAGCTCTGCTGGTCATGATAAGGCTCTGTCTTATAATAATTTTAAAAGTTCCTATGGCTTCCCTGTTTGCAGCCCACAACACGAGTGAAAATCAGTTTTGTAGCTGTAAGTTTAAGAGAGGATCTTTTAAAATTCCAAGAATTTATGTGCTTTTTCTCAGCATTCATTCAATGCAACTCCTGTTTGCTTTGCTTGAGAAATTTTAAAAATATCCTTCATGGAAAACATAGGGACACCTGAAACTGGAATTTTTTGCAATTTTACTTAGAGACACAGAAAATAATGCTTTCCAGAGTAGGTGTGTGATCTTTTTAAATTGCAGTGATTTAGGAAATACACAAATGCAGTTATTTTAGAAAATATTTTGAATTTTAACTTTATAAAATATTTTATAGTTTATCAAGCAAACAGTGCTTGAAGACACTGGAAGAAACACTTCTTCATGAGAAGTGCCTCTTGAATTTATACTTACCAGAAAGCTCTTTGGGAGTTCATAATTAAATCACAATTATTGGAATTACAGATGGCTTGTGGAATAAGTTTTTCCTCAAAATGGCCACAAGAACTGTTTCTTTGTGAAGACTCAAACTGTAAGGGCTGTCACACAGAAAGTGAAACCTTAGGAAATGACCCACAGCAAAGTCTTTTCCTATGAAACACAGATATTTCATTTATAGTCTAATAATAGATGGGGGACCAGGCAGAGTTCTGAAGCTGGAATGAGCTGTGAAGGAAGAACAAAGTGCAGAGTGCCAGCAGACACAGGAATGATGTTTGATTCTGGATGTGGCAAAAAAGGCACAGTGTATCAAAGTGAACTTGGATTCAGGGATCAATGCGTGTGGCTCTGAAGTGCAAAGTTGTTTTGTTTTATTTTTTTTTTCTGGATACAGCTAGTATTTAATAAAAGAAGTTATCAGAGAAACCAAACAATAAGAAGCTTCTCAGCAAGTTCTGCTTGCTGCCAGGAAGATGTGGAGAATTTCCATTTCATTCTGTCTGGCACACTTGTTTAAATACAAATATAATTGGTTCCATAGCCAGATGGAATCCTGCTGTCCAAATCTGTGGAATTGCTTTCCCACATAGCCCTTGCCTCTTTTAATCAGTATAATAGAAACATATTGATACTTTTTCTAATTTTTGGGGTCTGTTTTCTTTATTGATGAAAGATTCATTAGGAAAGGCACAGGAGAGAAGGGAGCCAGCCTTTTCTGCCCCACCATTGCCTTAAACCTTGCTTTGAAATGGAAGAAGTGCTCCCTGGGAGCTTTTTGTCCTGGTTCAAAAGGTATTTGTAGAAGCATGACTCACTTCTCTGGCCCCTGGCTGTCACTAATCCCTTTCATGAGGATGACCAGGAAGGCTGACAGCTAATCGATTATTTACTTAGTCCTTAACTTGTTGTGCTCTGAGGAATTTAGCAGGTCAGTCAGTGAAAGATGATGCACTCCCAGCCTCCATTTACCCAGCTCCACAGACCCAGCACCTTCAGTCCATGCAGGGCTGCTCTGAGAGCCCTGATCACAGGTTTTGATGTTTTTAGAGGGAAGGAAGTGGATTATGAGACTGAACACATTTTAAGTGTAAATCCAGAAAGTTTATAACTTGCAACATGTGCTTTTATTTTTCCATTTTCCTTTGCCTCATGTCTTTCCTTCCTCGTGAGAATGGATGAAAGCAATTAGCACAGGCCTGTAATTGCTAGACAGCAAATTAATATCAGAGATGGCCAGGCTGACCTTCTTCTCCTTTCAGGGTTTCTTTTATCCCTGCAATTTAGACTGAACTAATGCTCTAAACAGAATATTTGTTAAAAAGCACAGAGAGTTTTTCTTAAAACATGCTTAACATCTGTATTACTCTAAATAAAAACTGTTTTCTCTAAGTTTGGCACCACCCCTGGGAGAGCTGAGGGGCCACAGTGCTTGAGAGGCATCTGGATCTGGCACTGGGTGATGTGTTCAGTGATGCAGGGGTCACACTGGCAGTGCTGCATTGATGGCTGCACTGGAGGAAGTGAAAAGTCTCTTCCAACCTTGCTGGTTGGGGGATTCTAATTTCAGTTTTGTCTTATAAGGTTTTGAGTGCATAGCTAAAAAATTAAATTAAGTGTGTTTTTTTCAACAAAAGGTTCAGCAAAAAGCTAATTAGAAAAATTTAGAAAGATATAGTTATCTCAGTGCTATTTAAGAACTCCCTGGAAGTTTCTAAAGCTTTAGAGTTTCCTCTTGTGTAAAACCACTGTGCTACTTCAGGTGTGTTTTTTCTGTATTTTAAATTAACTCACTCCATGTCTGCTTGTAAAGCTCTACACACAAGGTTGCACAGTTCTCTGGGGACTATAACTGTCAAAAATTCAATATAATCAATCCATGGAGCCTGGAGGCAGCCTGGGCTGCAGCCACCCTGTACTGGGGGAGTTCACACCCCTGGGGGTCAGCTAAGGGCTAAAGTCAGGTCCTTGCACTTTAGGAAAACAAACTTCAGCTCTTCAAGGAGATGGCAAATGTCATCCCCTGGGAGGTTGTCCTCAGGGTCAGGGGAGCAGAACAGAGCTGGAGGATCTTTAGGGAAATCTGCCATGGAATGCCAGAGCCAGTGATCCCCGGGAGCAAGAAAGGGGCAAGGAGAGCAGGAGCCCAGGATGGCTGAGAAGGGACCTGCTGGTGACACCAAAGGCATGGAGAGGTGACCTGGGAAGAGTCTAGGGATGAAATCTGGTTGTGTAGGGAAGGGCTGAGGAAGGCAAAGCTGGTACTGAACCTGGGAAGGGACACAAAGAATAACAGGAAGGTCTTCTTCAGGTCTGGTAACCAGGAAAGGAAGGTCAAAGTAGGTGTCAACCCTTGAGAAACAAGGTTGGGAAACTGGTAAAAATGGATGAGGAGAAGGCTGAGGAGCTCAGCAAGTTTTGGGTTTCAGTCTTCGATGAAACCTCTGTGTCCACACCTCTGGAGTGGCTGGACAGCAGGATGGGGGCTCGGGGAGCAAAGTCCCTCCCACTGTAAGTAAAGATCAGGTTCATGAGCACCTGAGGAACCTGAACATCCATAAATCTGTGGGACCTGAGGAGATGCATCCCAAAGTCCTGAGGGAATTGTTCTTTACCATCTCTCCTCATCAGTGCAAACCCAAATCATCTCCTGCCCAATCAGAGAACAGGACAGGGTTATGACCAGTTCAATTGCTTAATTTCATTGGAAGTCTTTGGCACTTTGGGAGAAGAAAATACCAATATTTTACACTCATTCAGATTTGAGAAACAGGCTGTGATAACATTAATGTCTTTCTGCCTTTCAGGTTATGAAAAGTTAATCCTTTGGCAATGCAGTGAGGTACAAGCCCTCATCAATTAAGTTTCATTGCCTCACTGACTGTCTGAGGTGTGTTTTGTTTGCTCGTATCACTGCAAAATAAACAGACAAACAACCAAATAAATGCCAGCCCAATGTGTGAGAGGGAAGTGACTGAAAGGAAAAATTCAGTTAAAACTTCAAATAAATGTCATTTAATTCCCCTCCTCAGTAAGATCAGTGGCTTTTCTGCTTGGAGTTTTCAGTGAATCGATTATTACTATTTTCAGGGAACAGATAGGACAGCTTGGCACTGACCTCATGTCACTGTAATTGCTGCTGTACTAATGACACTGACTAATATTCATAATTAAGAGGAAAATATAATAATCAGTAAAATTTTGAAACCTAACAAAAAAAAACAATGACACCAGCAGCCGTGAGAAGCGGTGATGGAAAAAAATGGCAAAATAAACTGAATAAGTTATTCATTGATTAACATCATACTTACATAATTTCTGAGCAACCTGGGCTAGTGGAAGGTGTCCCTGCCCATGGTGGGAGAGTGGAAAAGGATGATCCTTAAGGTTCCTTCCAACCCAACCCATGCTGGGATTCTGTGATTCTTTGCATTTCACAGTTGCTGTGATTATCAGAACTGTTGTGGACAAGCCATTATAACCAAACCTTAATGCACCATCTGCCTCAAAACACAGACACTGTTTCTGTCCCCACACCCAACCCACAGCCTCTGCTACACAAACAGGATGAAGTGTGGAAAGGTGGAGTGGGGTGAAGGAATTCCAGACAAATCATACATTTGAGATGTATGGGCACAGAAGAGATGGGCACGGAAGAGATGGGCACAGTTACATGTATATAGAAGCTTGATCCACAGAAGGGAGATAAATCTTCCCTTCTGACCCTGAGGTCAGTGACTCCAATGGTCCTTCCAACCCCAAGGTCTTTTGCATTGATTGTTGGAGCAGGTAGAGATCAGAAAACATTTTGATCCAACTCATGCCACCCCTGGAAGTGTTCAACAAATGTGTGGATGTGGCACTTGAGGACAAACATGTGGATGTGGCACTTGAGGACATGGGTTAGTGGTGGTGCTGGTTGATGGTTGGGTGTGTGATCTCAGAGGTGTTTTCCACCCGTAATGATTCTGTGATTCCATGATTCCCTAGCACATGAAACACAGAATGTGGAAGTGCAGCAGAGACCTGAAAGAATTTCAAACAACCTGCCCTGATCTGACAAGTTCCAGAACACAGAGGTTCTACTCTTTATGATGATCCCAGGAATTTTGGGGGATTCTGTTATTTTAGGCTACTTTCTGCATCCCCCAAAGCTGTCTAGTGTGGAACAGCTGGAAGATGGATAAAGGATGAGCCGCAGGACTCTCGAGATGAATGCTGGTCCTGCTTGGTGTACCTGGAATCACTGCAGATTTTCTCCAGATTTTAGGGCTCTGCAATGAGAAACACTTGATCAGACACAAGAAATGCCCATTGTTTGTGCAGCAAGAGATTGAGACGCAGGCAAGGTGTGACAACCAGGAGCATCTTCCTTTCATATCATGGCCAACAACACTTGGATGTGGATATTTTCTGTCTGTACATGTGTGTCTGTGACAATGTGTCCATGCATGTAGACATATCTAGCATCAGATGACATCCAGAATTATTCTAGACTTTGGTAATTGTGTAAACCTCAGCTCTTCTCAGTTCCCATAGCAACAGGACAGTGCACTGAGATAGGTGTAGTCTTCCCTTGATATGATTTTGATCAGCTCTTTCTGTTGCAAATTAATATCAAATTGGAAGTCAATAATAAATGAAAATACCATTCAAAGCAGCAGCCAGGGATGTGAACAGTGTGAGGGGCAAGAAGAATTAATCCATTCAGCTGTCAGCTGCTTCTGCTAGAACACAGACTAATACAGAGAGAAAACTACTGGTTTTTATGGAAACTCAGTGTCAAACAGCTTTCAGGAGCATTTCAGTGCAGAACCAGTCATTTAAACTGCATGCAGAATGATAAGCTGTAGTCTCCTCTTTGCATCTTAAGGCCTTCATTCCCAGCTTTTAATGAGACATTGCTTAACTCATCTTTACCTAAAGGACCTGATGATCAGAGGTGACATGCTGCTATAAACCCCCTACACACGCTGTCATCTCCTGGAGGCAAAGCCACACTTACAGCCTCTGCTCAGAAAAAAAAAGCCAACAACCTGCAAGAAAAAATGAAAGGGCAATTACAATGGAAACTATGGAGGACTTACACAAAAATGTATTGCTCTTGATCAGGAATCACAAAATCCCAGGATGGTTTGGGTTGGAAGGGACCTTGTAGATCATCTTGCCTTGTGCAGGGACACCTTCCTTGGTTCCTCCAAGATGATGGCACCCTCTGCCTGTTTTTAAATGGTTCAGAACATGTTAATTGTGTTAAAACTGTAAAACAACACGGAAGAAATTGATTTCATTTAATCTGGGAGAAAAAATTCTTCTATGATTTTGTAGCCAGCATGCCTAAGTACTGAAATAGAAACCAGGGAAATTTAACCTGGAAAATCATATTTGTCATGAAAGATTGCATCGAAATAGGCAAGGAATAAGCAACTCCACAAACCCCATTATTACAAGGCCTCCCTAAACAAATATTCTTTTCCTTTTGGAAATTCTGACTACCCAGTAGACAAAGCTTTTGCCCACATGCTGCTGTTCTGATTACAAAACTCCTGGTGCACCATACACACACAGACATTAAATACAACTTATGCCTCCCCACAGCTCTTTTTCTTAGCATGAATCCCCAGTGACTTCAACAGAAAAGCTCCAATGGAAATAAAAGCAGTGATCTCAATTTAGCCTTAAATTTCAGCAATATGTGTGGTTGTATGTGTTACTTCTATAAATATCAATGAGCTCTCTGTGAAAACAAGAGTCAGAGAATTCCAACTTAGACTAACAGTCTTTCCTTTGAATATTTAATAATTCATTTTTCTACCAGATGGACTTTAACCTCTAATTTTTAAAGTTCAGGGTTTTTGTTCATGAACAGATCTGTTAAAATATATTCTCCAAAAAGACAGCACTCTACCCTAATAATGGGAAAAAGACAGCACATACCTAAAGTTCTGTATGCTGACTCTCCTTGAGTCATCCAATAAAATAATAAACAGAAGAAACCCGAGGAAATTCAAAAAAGTAAACAATTCTGAGCTTACTTTTTTACATTGGAGGCAGCCTACTCATGGAAAACTCCAGTGCATGGTGCTCACTGTCTCCAGACAGAGGTTTGGAAGATCTCTCACATTAGATGCAGCTTGTGGGCCACTTTTATTGGCTCCTTGCAACGTGCTTTACCAAGAAGTGTGAGACTCAAAGAGCTCTATAAATTCATTAATCTCATAGAGCAATTAGTGTAAAATCTAGTGAGTGCTAAATGATTGCAAATGAATTAGTTGCAACATTACATTTAATTTTCAGTACCGTGCTCATTTATTTATGTGACATTGCAAACTTTACAAGGCAAACACAAATATTTAGACCCTGATCCTGCAAATGCCATGAAAGAAAACAGTTTTTCTTCACTTTCCTATCAAAACTGGAAGTTTCTGATTGGCCAGTCAAGAGCTACATGGAAGAAGAATGGGTTACTACTTAGAGTGGTTGGGTTGGATAATCAGAGGGATGGAGCAGAGGAAAGGCTGGGATAATTGGGAATGTTCAGCCTGGAGAAGCTTTGGGGTGACCTCATTGTAACATTTTAGTGCCTGAAGGAGCCAACAGGAAACACAGAGAGAGACTGTTTACAAGGGATGGAGTGCCAGGACACAGGGAATGGCTTCCCACTGGCACAGGGCAGGGTTAGATGGGATATTGGGAAGGAATTGTTCTCTGGGAGGGTGGGGAGGCCCTGGCACAGGGTGCCCAGAGAAGCTGTGGCTGCCCCTGCATCCCTGGAAGTGTCCCAGGCCAGGTTGGACAGGGCTTGGAGCCACCTGGGCTGGTGGAAGGTGTCCCTGCCCATGGCAGGGGTGGGACTGGATGGGCTTTAAGGTCCATATGGGAATACAGTAAATAAACCCCAACCTATCATGTTTAAATATTTGAACAGGTTGCAGAGAGTTTGGGAATCTTTGGTGCCTTTCAAGATGTGCGTGACCTGCTCTGCAGTCTGAGAGAATTGTCATGAAAAGTTCTTTCTTTTGAGAAATCTCTCTGATTTTTGTGACTTATCTTCACAGCTTTGAGCCCACTACCATTCTGTTCCCTATTTCTCTCCCTTCCTTCTGTAGGCCTTAATCCAGTAGAAATTATTGATTTTATGAAGAACCTTGCTCTTGGATTCTCAGCAGGAGAAGATCCCACAGTGTCAACCACAAGCACACATTGTTGGATCTGTTGTTGTTGTCCCTCATGCATTCTCCTAATTTCCATTCAGAAGAATAAAATATAATTACACTGTTCTCTTAACCCAGAATAACTTTGGTATTTTTCAAAAAATGTCCATTGGAGAAAATTCTTAGCTGCTGTAACTAGATTTATTAAAAATTAGGTTGAGGGAAATAGGTTCATCCTTACCAATAGGATTTTTCTCACTTTTTCTGGAGAAAACAAGTAGATGCCTCTTATAATTGAGAAAGTGCCCTCAATTATTGGTTGAATATGTTAGTTCTGCCTAATAATTCATTCATCAGGGCCACTATGCCAAATTAATTGTAAAGAAAGAATGAAGCATTAACATTTAAACACCTATTACACTATTCTCAAAATAGCTTAAAGTGGCTGCATTAAAATGACACTGCAATGTTTAAATCAACAATTCCTGTCTTTTAAGTTCAGCTGTCTCCATCCGTCCTACCAGCAAGATAATTAAGCACTGGTACTTTTGCCTTTTGGCTACTAATAGATTAGAATGAACAGCAAATACAACCAGACAAATAGCTCAATATATTCTTTTAATAGGTATATTTAAAAACTGAATAGATAATTAGAGGGATAGAATTGAAAAAAATCCTTTTAAAACCCCTGAAATCTTCTTTAAAATCTAGTGCAAAACATGTAGGACTTGTTCCTATGCTTTATTTATTTATTCTTCTCATTTTGCTCTTACCAAGCTTTCCCCTGGGGTGGTTTCAAATACTTGTATTATCTTAAGTCTATTAAAGTAAAGCTGAAATGCCCTGTGATTTTTTTTCCCCTTTACATTCTTTTGAAGAACCCATTTCTTGTCTTGCAGCTATTGAATTGAATGAAAAGACTACATTATGTACCAATCATGTTTTAACATCTAAAAGTGCAGTTTACATTTACTCCTAAGCCTGGGAAGGTAGAGGAGAACAAAGTCTACGTGCTCAGATTTTAAGATCTGTGTGGTTCTGACTTATTGTTTGAGAAATCATTTCTGGCACTGTTTAAATGAGCACTTTGCATTAACTGGCTACACTGATGTGTTTCACATTAAAAAAAATATTAAGCAAGTAAAAAGAAACAAGAAAAGAAGAGCTAAAGGTTGCCCAGGTTCATAAACAGCTTTAAATATTGCAGCCTCTGTAGTTTTGTGTAAGAAAACATGAGTAGTTCTCTGCCCTGGTACCACTCTAACAAGAAAATCCAGGGTGTAAAACACTTGAGTAGTTGTATGAAATTTTCACTTCCAATTTCTGCTCATGCTCTTCTTTTTGAACAAGGAAAAGTGTTGGAAGGAAAGGGACAGTGACAGAATGGAATGAAGTGTCACCTACAGGCCACAGCACCATAAAAATCTCTCAGTGACTGGAATTAGTAAAAGTTAAATTCAGAATGCCACGTGTTTTGGCAGAGACTCAGCTCTGGGAGCCAGGGTCAGGCTGAGGGGTAACACAGACAGCAATTCCTGGAGAAACCTTAGAAGGCATGAGGATATTGTGGGTTTATAAAGCTGATGAAAACGAAGTATCAGCAAGAAAATGAAGGCTTAATATTTCAGGCAACTGTTTCTTCATCAATTGTTATCAGGCAAATAGTTTACTTCCCTGTGGGCTATGTCTTCACTTCCAAAAGAAGTGTAAACAATCATTTTACCATTGAAATTGTTTCCTAGGAATTCCTCTTTTTCCTTGTTTATATTCCTTACCTTACAGCATGGTTAATCAGAAATATTCTGTTCAACATAGAATTAATCCTTTCCTTTCCATTTCCCTTTCCCTTTCCTTTCCTTTCCTTTCCTTTCCTTTCCTTTCCTTTCCTTTCCTTTCCTTTCCTTTCCTTTCCTTTCCTTTCCTTTCCTTTCCTTTCCTTTCTCCTTTCCATTTCCCTTTCCCTTTCCTTTCCTTTCCTTTCTCTTCTTTTCCTTTCCTTTCTTTTCCTTTCCTTTCCTTTCCTTTCCTTTCCTTTCCTTTCCTTTCCTTTCCTTTCCTTTCCTTTCCTTTCCTTTCCTTTCCTTTCCTTTCCTTCCTTATTTTCATTTTCATTTTCATTTTTCCCAGAAATACACAGCAGAAATCTTTTGCAGAGACCAAGTTTTACCTTCTCCAGCTTCTCAAACTGGGCCTTTTATTTGGGTCAGAGCACCTGTCCAATTTTAGCTGTGCTGCCAGACACCCCCCCAGCTGCTCTTTCCCTCCATCTCTCAGCTCTGGGAAGAAAACAAGATGAAAAACCCCTGGGCCAAGGTAAAGGTGGGGAGATCACTTACCAGTTATCTTCACAGGCAAAACTGACTTATCTAGGGAAAATTAATACAGCTAATTGCCAATTAAAACAGAGTTGGGTAGTGAGAAGTCAATTAAAAGCCCACTTTCATCCCCAGCTCCTCTGCATCCTCCCCAAACAGCACAGAGAGGATGGAGAATGGGGAGCTCTGCTTGGTCCATGGTATTTCACCTCTGTCCCTCCTCCCACTTCCCCAATCCTGCAGGATAACCCTGCTCCAGGCTGGGACTCACTTCTGGCCAGGGTCCTCTCCACAGGCTCTGGGGGAACACCTGCTCCACTGGGGTGTGTCCCACACAATGCAGGGTAAACTCTGCTCCAGCACCTGGAAAATCTTCTCCCCCTCCTTCTTTTCTGATCTTCATGTCTACATTTTGTACCTCACTTTTCTGCCTTCACTCCTCACTGCCTGTGCAAGTGTTTTTTCCCCTTCTTAAATATATTTTCACAGCAGAGCAGCCCTGTGCACTTCCCCCCCTCCTCCAAAAATCCTGGACCCTGACATCGCTGACTGGAGCTCTCTGTCCCATTACAGTCTCTGATAGGAGCTTCATTATCTTCACCCACTTCTAAAGAGAGGAATTAGCCAAACAATTAGCAGTTTAGAGGGTTAGAGTTGGGGGTTGTAGCCATAATGAAGTTCTGGGGCCTGAGAGAGCAGCTAGAGGAATAAATTCAGATTATTTGTACCTGGCAGCATGGCAAAAAAAAAAAAAAATTCTTACAGTTCAGTTTAAATAATTCTGGACAGGTTTCTCCACCTGCTTTTGTCTGGGTAACAAAGTGATTGTTTTAGAAAGAATAAATAATGAAAATAACAACTTCTGGGACTTACAAACATCGCAAATGGTGAATTAAAATTACACTTTTTTATTTCTGGATGATAAAGAAGTCAAGGTAAAGATTAGATTCATTAGATTGGTAGTCAGTACTCTTTTAATAGAAGGAGAATTGCAAGCTTTGTATCTGTTAGGCTGTGTCTGCTCTAACAAGACCAACTGATACCTCCCTCAAATCATTTGGAATTTGCCCTGTGTCCACACACAGAAATGTTTCATGTGCTCAATAGAGAGGCCAGAACTGGCTCAGGTTATGCTCACAACTTCCAGAGGTAAAGCTCTGAGTGTCAGGAGCTCAGTTTTTATGCTGGAAACCTGCCTTAGGGGATTCCTGGCACAAATGTGGTTTTCAAACAGTTCATTTTATTTTGTGAACTGAAACTGCTCCGGTGACTGTGGGGACATTTCAGGATGGTCTCCACAACAAACACCAGCAGCTGTAAAAGTCACTCTCCATGCAGCCAAAGCAGAGGCATGTGACACCAATAAATTGTTATTAGCCAGAATATAATTAATATATTTGGGCTCAGAACAAACTAATAAGAGTATTAACATAGTGTAAACAGGGCTGGCAAATCCAGACACACTGGCACAGAGGGATGAGCAATGTGACCACCAAGACAGCAAAAAATAGGAGACAGGAATGGGATAGAAATTGCCAGGCTAAGGAAAAGATGAGCATAAGGAGTTGCAAAAAGGCAGAACTTCCCCCTACAAGAGACAACAAGGATGTTTGGGGAAGCCAGAAAGCCAAATTAATATGAGGAAGAGCTGAGGTTTCACTTTAGGGGATTTGGACAGAAACATAAAAATATCACAAATGTAACAAAGAAAAACAAATGGAAGAAAATAAAAAGATTCACGTTGGTCTCAACTTCTCACAGACTTCTCAAGCCCTAGGTGACCAAGAACCTTGGAGGACTGTGTCCATCTCCATCATTTCTGTGGCACCAGCTCCATGGTAGCAGTGCCTATAGGTAATTTAAAAGCAGTTTTTGAAGACCAGCAGCTCTGTATTTGTAGAACTGATGGCAAATAATGTGTAAGAACAAACAACTGGTCAGTAAATTTACTGTCCATGAAGGAATTTAATGAAGTTTATTTTTTTTTTATTTTAAAACTAGTTTGATTATCAGTTTTCTGAACACCTCCATCATGACTATTTCAAATTCCCTAATCAATAGGTAATGCATTCCCACAAGCACATATAGATTGCTCTGCAACATTAACATGGATTTTGCTGTAGGTAAGGGCTTTGAGCTCTGACAGGGCCACTTTTTACAAAATATGTGCATTTCTCTTGGCCAGGATGGATTGCTGAACTTTCTTGGGTAAAGACAGGAATAATTACTCTAAGCTGAATGGTGATGGAGCCTTACTGCAATAAATGCTGCTCTACAGAATAAACTGAAGAGTTTCACACTGAAGCTCCCCAACAAACACCAGGGAAGCTGTAGTGCAGCAGCTCAGTGGTCATTTAGAGAGAATCTGTTTTTTCAGCAGTGGGCAAAAACAGTTTCAAAGGGAAAACACAAGAAAAAGGCAATGGTACAAACTCCCCTGAATATATTGTTGTCCCAGCCTCTGACCAAAGTTGTTCAGGAGAGAAAACATGTCATTAACCACCTCTCCTAACCCTCCAGTGCCTTGCTCTCCAATATTCCTGCTCAGTTTTCCCTTACATTTGACCCCACACCGTTCTGTGATAACAGGTCCCACAGCTCCCATAAATCCATTGCCAAAGCTGGGGTTTGTTAGCCTTGAGCTGCCTGTGTCACCATCCCCAGGGATCATCCTGGGAGAAACATGGAATGATTCCTTTCCCTCCTGCTGAGCTCAGTCTCTTTTCTGCACTGCAGGACAGCCCTGGAAGCCATTCCTCAACCCTGCCATCCCCCTGATCTTTCACAGAAACATTACAAGTCCTGTCTCCTCTTTTAGAAGAGGCAGTTTTGTAGAATGGATAAATTAAGCAAATTCTCTGATGCTACAGATGGCCGAATAAAGTGATGGGTGTTGACAGCCAGCAAATGTGTCATGGTTTAGTGAGAATGGGGAATTTGGGCAAAGGTGGGACTTGCTGATCTTTTCTAACCTTAACAGCTCCATGATTCCTTGATTGTATGAATCTAAGAATGTTTTGCCATTTAGCGGGTTTATTAATTTGGGCTGAAGTAATTGAAGTGGCCATGTAACTTCCCAGGAAGAAAAAGGTACCATTGTCCAGCAAGAAAATGCTGTGTATTATCAGACTGCTTCGTTTGGATGATTACAGAGATAATTTCAAAAGATTAGTGACATAGGTAGTCTTGAAATGGATTGAAATATAATTGGTTGCACACCATAGTTTCTGTGGATTAATATTTATTCCAGGCTGGTGGGATTTGCTCAGATTGAATATGAGTATTGCAGATTCTGGGAATTATCTGTAGAGAGTGAGCAGGAGCAAAATCCCCTTCACAGTTCCTGAAACCAATCCAATTAGTACAAAGTAACCTGCATCCATTTCTGTCCAAGCACAATACTTACTAGAAAGGAGTGAGTTTGGGTTTGTTTCGTGGATTTTTCACCTGCCTGAACATAAATAATGCAGATTTCTCTACAAACACTGCTTAGAAATCAGTGCCAGAAATGCGTTTCATAAAAGGATGAAATCACAGAATATCCCCAGCTGGAAGGGACCCACAAGGACCCCAAATGGAGTCCAACCCCTGCAAATATTCTGCAAATATTTGTTACCAACAGCTCAGTGCCAGTGGACTTTCGTAACTGTACTTGGGCTGATTCTTTAATAACGAACAATAATAATAATAAAAAACAGCTTCAAATCTCACTTTGTTGATAAATAACTTCTCCTCACCACCAAACAATGAAATAAATTGGCTAAAAATATTCAGTTGCCCATGTGGCTCCCATGAATTAATTAATAAATAGTTATCAACCTCACACACAGTTTTACTCCAACTTTTAGAAGCAAGAAATAAATACACTTTCCTGTAGGTGGACTTGGTACTGTGTTCAGAAACAGGCTAATTTTAGATAATTAATTTATAGAGTAATTTTAATCTTGGAGAACAGATCTGGTAGCAGAGTTGTTTTTTAGTGTAAAATTCAGAAGTAGTGAGTGATATAAAGAAACTTTAACTCATATACTTCCTAGGACTTGGATCTGGAAGTTTGAAGACTGTTTGAACTTCATGCATTAGGCAATCATTTTTAATTTTATATATTGGGAATTACATCATTTAATCTGTGAGAAAGACTTCTTCTTGAAATTAATACAGCCAGATTGTTTCACCATATGTTTCTCCTAAATTTCCCCAAGTATTCCAGGAGTCAACCAAACTTTAGCATATTTTAGCTTGTTTATCTTTAGCTGCAGAACTGATTTGGCCAGCAAGAGATGTGTGTTGTTTAATTACCCCAAAACTAGGCAGTTCTTGCATGAAATGTGCAATACAGCAGCAGTGTGGTACTTTCTAGGAGGATAGTTGGATATCTCTTCCTTGGGAAAGCTTTTTTTACTGGAATATATTGTTTATAGATGATGCTAAAGAGCACATGGTTCATGACTGCTTCCCATATAAACTCCCTGTCAACCTGAGCTTTTTTAAATAGTCCATTTTCAATGGACATGGGCAATGGAAAAGCACTTAATGAGTTTAAATTTGCCACTGAGAGGGAAATCCATGAAGAGGAATTGGTAGAGAATTAATTTAACCAGCCCTTTAAACAGCCACCCCTGAAAATAACTGAGCTGCAAGGTGCCAATACCAAGCTTACACAACACTTTTAATTTAGCTGCATAGCAGCAATTATTCTCTTTTAACTCCCAGGACCTGGGGAATGGAGAGGTGCAGCAATAATTCATGGCAGTTTCTTTTCCCTGATAAAGAGGCAGAATTTCTGCTGTGAGGTAATACAACAGGGTTTTGCAGTTCAAGTGACTGAATATTGCTTTGCAGAACAGGGTTGCACTTCAGCAAAGTCTGATTGCAGTCAAACTTCATGAAAATGGGTAGAAACAGATGTAATGCATGAGTATGCCTAATTTCAGTTCTTTTGGATAAAGGCAGGAGAGATAAAGAAGGAAATAACCAATTTCTTGATATTTAAAAAGTAGCTGACATTTGTGAAATTATGCTCCACATTACCTCACAATAATCATTAATTTGCCTGTAACTCCTCAGTCAAAACAGTACCTCTAAATCATATCAGCCCTTGCAATTTCACCAATATTGCTTGAAATAAATAAATAAAATGGAAAACAAGCACAATCTAACTTATCTGACAGCCTAGCTGACTACACTGAATAGCAAGATCATGCAAACCACTGCTTCTTTGCTCCAATTAAAGTGATTGATAGAGATTGAACAACTGAAAATGCACAAGACCTGGCAAAATCTAATTAGCTAAAACCAGAAAAAGTATTACACTGTGAGCAGATCTGGGCAAATAATTGATTTAGAGGAAAAACTGTGTGTTTGGTGTAAGAATGAGGACAGGCTTTGATCAATCACTGGAATATTAAATCATTTATTTTGATAATTGCGGTGAAAGGAAAGATAAGAAGTTGATTCCTAGAAGGCTGAAAACGGTCTGACATTCTCCAAGGTAATTTTTTTAGAATTATTTTTACTTGCTTAAATAGAAATTAAAGGGTGGGATTGTAAATATAGTGACATACTGGGGGAGCTCTTACAGAGAGGTCCAGCCATACAAGATATACCCTTTATTTTAGAGGGTTGTTTTATTTTTTTACAAGAGAGCTAAAACTGAAAACTTCCAAGGTTTTCAGGCTTTAGCAATTAATTTTAGCAATTGCATTCCTAATACCTCAAAAGGACCTCCGGTTTGAGGATGCAGGGATGGGGTTAGAAAAGCTAGAGCCCAGAGCTGGATTTAGAAAGGGATGTGAAGGGCAGCAAAAGGGGCTTCTAAAGGGATGTGGGCAGCAAAAGGAAGATCAGGAAAAAAGTGGGTCCAGTGATCAGTGGTGCAAGGAATCAGTGATTCTCAAAAAAAAACCCCAAAGACATAAAATCCAGACAATAATTGTATTAGGATCATTTCCTACTGTCTTCCAAACACTCAGTTTTTGTTTAATCTGCTGCAAACTAAATAAGGATGAAATTTAACACTTTTTTTTTTTTTCATTAGGTGGTGATGACTGATTGTTTTTTCCTTTCCCAAGTGTCAGCAGTGACAAGAGATGGATGGAGAAATGAGTGCCACAGTTGAGAGGAATAACAAGGACTAGCATCACTTCGGCTGTTACTCTGTTTTTCTAGCCTTTTATTTTTTTTTTTTCCTTTTATGCGGATTGGTGTTTCACAAGCCCTTAATAGATTCAGAAATTCATCCGCAATAGCAGCCCATAAGTTACAGTTTTAAGACTGCAGGCCCTTCAAGGCTGAGGAATTGAACTGGAAGTGTTGTGAGGATGGTGCCTCCCCTGGGATTCCTGCTAAGCAGCTCTGTCTCATCAGCTAGTGAGCAGAGCAAAATCTGTGCAGTGCATTGATGTGTCTATTTCTGTCTGTCTCGATCAAATATGTGTAAAAGTTTCTCACTGAAGTTATTTAAGGTTTAATAAATCATTAGAAAGTTATTTTGTTTCCCCCAGTGCTTGCTGGCGAGAGTGCTATGTGTGTTTATTCCTCCCCTGGTGGGGAGGACACAAGTCCTGCCTTGGGAACACAGGGATGAGTTCCAGCTTTCCAGGCTCCACGTGGGTGCAAGTGCCACTCACCTGGACGTGGGCTGTCCCAGTGGCCTGAGCCTGGCTTTACTGGTCAGCTGATCAGGCCTAAAGCAGCCCAGCACATCCCACACCATGGGGAACAGCTGTGCACCCATGACCTCCCCAGATGTGTGTTCCCAGCAGGATCCTACCCCTGCACCAAACATGGCCAAACAGGAACCAGGGGTTTCTTGCACAAATTTGGCCATTTTTATGTGCACAAGTTGTTTACTTGCAAGAGCAAACCTTCACCACACCTCCTCTCATTTTTTCTAGGTTCTTTACACCCTGGTACCTCTTTCCCTCCATGTGTGGCCCTTTCCCATAAGAGGTTTTACCAGTTCCCACAATCCCCTCAAAGCATCCTTCAAGTTTGCTTTTTTCCATGGAACTTATGATGGTCTTTTTTCCCTTCTTTTAGTCAAGGAGCAAATTCTGAGTGAAGCCCTCCAAGATCCTGCATGAGCAGCTCCTTCCCTGGCAGTGTCCTGTCCTGAGTCCTCCTTGTCATAGGATCACAGAACCCCAGGCTGGTTTGGGTGGGAAGGGATTTTAAGATCATCCAGTTCCACCAGGGACACCTGCCACTATCCCAGGTTGCTCCAAGCCCCATCCAGCCTGGCCTTGGACACTTCCAGGGATCCAGGGGCAGCCACAGCTTCTCTGGGCACCCTGTGCCAGGGCCTCCCCACCCTCCCAGGGAACAATTCCTTCCCAATATCCCACCTAACCCTGCCCTCTGGCAGTGGGAAGCCATTCCCTGTGTCCTGTCACTCCATCCTTTATAAGAAGTCTCTTTCCACATTCCCTGTCAGCTCCCTCAGGCACTGGAAGGAGTCTCCCTGAAGTGCTCCTTGTCAGGGTTTATGCATCTCTGTGTTTAATCTCCTGCTTTCCCACAGTTTTGCTTTTGCCTTTCATGCTGAAAGTCATAAAAGAGATATCCCTGAAATCCAAACCTCTTCCTGCCACTGTCAGTGCCTGAACCTCCCACAAGTCAGGCAGTCCCAGGTGTGACAGCCTGGACAGGGCTCATGGAGCAGGAGGAGGCTGCTAAACACAGGTGAGATGTTCTGGTGCCTTGAGTGAGGAGAAACTTCCCCAAAGCTCCCTCAGTGCATGGGATGATATTGGGACCCTGCAGCAATCAATGGCAACACAACTCCTCTCTTTTTTTTTTTTTTCTTTCTCAGTCAAGCAATCTCTCGAGTGTGAATTTTTAGATGGATATATTTAGGTCTAATACAGATTTCCAGTTCTTTCCACTCTGTTGCTCTCTCTGAATATCTAATGAATAACGCAATGTAAATTTAATTGATGACTGGATGTTGCAGTGGGGCTTGACAAGTGTTTCTTGACGTTTACAGGCATCCACATATCTTGACTCCTCAGCTGCAGCAGCTCTGAGTGGTGTTAGAGGAAGACGAGGAGAAAAATTAGCTGTATTAAAATAAATGAAGTAAACTTTTCAAGTCTTGTTTCAAAAGCAATTTCGACACCCTCTCAGCTCAATAATAATTTCTCACCTTCTCTTTCCATCATATGCAGTTTGCTCTACTCCCTTCTGCACAAGGGAATCTGGGTTTTCTTTAAACTGATGCTGATTTATGTAAAAAAATATTTTATTAATTTGGTAATCTTTATGCCAGCCTTTCAAAATGCAAACAGAGCTGTCCTCTGGGAAATCCACTCAGCTGCCTTGGGGCTGAAATGCACTGCTTTATAATGTCAAACGGTGGCATGAGGGTGAATTTCTTCCTGAGCTGAGATGCACTGCTTGAGAGTATCATACCTACAGCCATAATTTTAATGATAATTTATTGCTCTGAGAAGGGGAGAAGGAGGTCAGATGTGTATATTGGTTCAGCAAGCACGTGCTGTTACTCATTCCCTTGCTCAGCCTCTGCAGAGATGATGGAGAGGAAAAATGAAGCATAATGCATTCTCAAGGTTGCCAGGAGCAACTAATGCTTCCAAATTGGTATTCATGTTTTATTACATCTTAAATTTCAGCACCTTAAAAACAATAAAGGAAATTGCATTTTTACAAAGAGTCTTCCTTCTGGGAATGTACTTCAAGTTTACTGTCTTTTTTCTGATGTCTTTGTCCGTGTCTTACGAACTTCTTGTTTCACAGAGAATCTATATATCTATATATCTGTATCTATCTCCAACCTGTCCTTGGACACTTCCAGGGATGGGGCAGCTCCAGAATTTACCTGAAATCTGCCTCTTTTTGGAGACATAACCAAATATTTTTCCCCAGAGCAAAAGCCAGAGGGAAGGCAGAAAAAAGCATTTGTCCACCATTGTTATTATACAGCTCCAGAAGTGTTTTTAATGAAAAAATGTCATTATCAATGAATGGATCCAGTGCAGATCCTCTCAAAAGAAAATATTACAGGGCAAACTCTTAAAGTCTAATTTGTTCCCACTGAACATGGAACTGTCACACTGGCATGAAGAATATTAGACTGAGTACAAAAGAAATGGAAATGAATGGCTGGAGAAAAAAGAAGCAATATCTTTGAAGTTCAGAATTTCTTATCATTCCAGAGAGTTAATACAATTTACATTGACTGTGGTAGGTTATTAATAAAAAATACATTGATCAGAAAACTTTTGTATATTATGAATATTCGAGTAATTCTTCTTCACAGAGGCAACAACTTATTCAAAGGAAAGAGATCATCAGATGAAGGCTAAAGTTGGACTCCCTATTCTCTTACTATGTTCATCCCTATGTTCTTACAGCTTCTGTATAAAAGAAGAAATAATAATAACAGTGAAGGGTTGCCAAAGTGGTATTTGATTGTGGCAAGAAAATAAGAGTCCTGGCATCCACCTGCACCACTGTGCTCTGCACAGAGAGATTTCACAGCACGATCACAGAAGTGAAGTGCAAAGAACTCAAACTTAAGCCCAAAAATCTGATAGATTATTTCTGCCCATTGCATTACCATAAATCCAAACAAAGTCCATTAGCTCCCCTCTGAGTTACCACCACTCCCTATTCCCTTTCTAATAAAATTTGGCAGGAGAGCTGAATACCTACTTGATGAATCCCAGTAATTATTTCTAATTATCTCTAACATTGATACTTCCATTTGTGATGCTGGAAATGTTGTTCTGATTTGGCGATTCACAAAAAAGAATCCCTTTTCTCTACATGAAAATCACTTTATTCTTTGTTTCCATCCACTAGGTAATGCAATTTTGTAGGATTATTTTAATTTTAATTGTATTTTACTCAGCATGTTATAAAGATAATTATTCTTAAAATTGGTAAAAATCAAGAAAAAAGACTAAAATGTCTTAAAATATAGAGAGTTATATAAGAAAAGAATAAAATATTATTGTTCTGCTATCCATAACATGTTATTTGAGAACACTGAGATGCCATTAATCATCTTTCAGAAGGTTAAAAATGCATAAAACCCTACAGAACAGTGGCTTTAAAAGAAACCTTATCTAGTTTTTGTCACCTGTGCAGATTTTTGCATTACTTGTTGAAAGGTCTATAAAGCAAAACCAAGGGTGAGGACTGTAAATGTAATAGAAAATGATATAAAGTGATGCCTGTGAGTTTACAACTTCTGTTATAGAAAAATTTATTTGCAGATTTTTTTTTTTGCTTGAACTTTTGCTATCAATACCACTCAATTTATCTTAAAAACTTGAAAAGAGTAATCTCCTTTTCCTGTTGCTTCTCCCCATGCTCCCAGTGCACATTTCCTCTGTACTCTAAGCTATAATCTGCCTTTCATCTTCCAATCACCACTTACATTTCAGGTGGCTTCTACACAAAGGTACAAATACCCCAAATTCAGCAGCACTCCTGTTCTCCCAAGCCTCAGATCTTTCAATGTTTCTCATTTTTCTGTATTCATTGTTGATTATATTTGCATTATTACACTCAAAAGAAGCATTTCAGTGCTAACCTTCACACGCTGCTTTTGTAAGCCTCAGGTTCTGCTCAGTGGAATTATTCCATCAGGTTTTTTCCCTCCTGGTACATCTGATGCATCACTTTTCTGTTGCCTCCCATTTCTCCTCTTGCTTTGCACCTGAGCACCTTTTCCCTGCTCTGTTTTCTCTCTCTGCCCTTCCCTTCCTGTTTGGAGATTCCCAGCACCCCCCTCCTGCTGCCAGTCAGGTGGGAATGATGCTTGGATGCAGGGAGGGCACACCTGGGAACTGAGGGATGCACACCTGGGAGCTGAGGGATGCACACCTGGGAGCTGAGGGATGCACACCTGGGAACTGAGGGATGGACACCTGGGAACTGAGGGATGCACACCTGGGAGCTGAGGGATGCACACCTGGGAACTGAGGGATGGACACCTGGGAGCTGAGGGATGCACACCTGGGAGCTGAGGGATGCACACCTGGGAGCTGAGGGATGCACACCTGGGAACTGAGGGATGCACACCAAGGTGCTGGGTAGGGCTGGACCACCTGAAAGTGTCTGCCCAGCTGACACTTCCAACAGGAGTGGTCACAGAATAAAAGAGCCTTTAAAAGACAGGTTTGGCAGCTGAGGACATTTCCATGCCTTCCCTCAGCAGAGCCTCCTGGCCTTTTCCTAACAGCAGGTTTTGTGTTCTGTTTACACCCCAGATGTCTGGAGATCAGGAAGTCTCAGCATAACCAGGAACTTTCTCTGTGACTGTAAATAGTTCTTGGTTCCTTTCTTCTTCATTTTCTAAGAAGCTGAGATCATTTCACATTTCTCCCTTCCACTCTGTCAGCTGTTTACACTGATAGTTCTTCAAGACAGATATTATCCCTCTTTATTATTATTATTATTATTAAAAAATAAAGGTAATGCAAACAGGCTGCTGGTATCAATTGTGATCAAAAATGTTATAACAATCTATATAAACTACATTTTTCACTGAACTCTGTCCAAGTTAGGAAAGTGGATATTTATGATCTCAAAATTTAAGCAAACCATAACCAAATAAAAAACCCCCAACTTTACTATACCCAGGTAACTCAAAATCCAACCCATTTTTCTTTCTCTGTAAGTTTCACATGGATGTAGACAAATGTTTCACTTCATTCCAAGTGGTGTTATCAACCCTGTGGGGAACCCTTATCATTCCCAAGAACTGGCAGTGTTTTGTCATCCAAAACCAGTGGGAAAAAGTAATAACAAAGGTCACCTCAAGTAGTTTTTGTTGTCCAGAAATCTATATCCTTCCCCAGTAAGGCTCAAACTGGGGTGTTCTTTTCCAGGTGATCTATTGCCAAAATTGTTCTGCACAAAGTGACAATCTCCACAGAAGTCTAGAAATGCAATACCAAAGAATTGTAAAATCTGACCAGATCATCTTCATTTTTCACTTGTTAGAGCTTCATTGATGAAATCGAAAAATGTAAGTGAGGCACAGAACTGGATTTGCACAGGGAAATTATTTAATTGATAGGTGCCATATCCCAGTTCTGATGCTGCTTAAAAACTAGGTAAACCCCTGATCCAGTCAAAGATGTGATATGAGTGGTGTTGAAAGATTTGTTGGTGGACTTCCTTTCATCTTATCCCTATATTTATTGTCTTCTTATAGAAGTCAGAGAAAACTCTGTGCAGGAAACCTGGGTGAGAATAAATCAAACCTCTGTTAATCAGGAAGCATCCTGTTGACTTCAGTGTTATTAGGACTAGGTCTTGGCATCTCTTAATTTCAGTCTTGCAAGTTCCCTCTAGCAAATTAGAAAAAGAATTATTAGTTAGTATTCAAAATTCAACTGAGTTTATTAAAAACTCAGCTGGGTATCACCCTGAGGAACCTGATCTAATGTTGGAGCTGGTCTGGTTTGGAGCAGGTGCTTTGAACAGAATATTATCAGAGGTCTTTCTTAAAAAAATATATCAAGAAAACCCCTCAACCCTCCAGAAAAAAAAAAACCCTCAACTACTACAACTGATTCTTATTACTCAACCATTTTCCACACTTTCATAGGAAGAAATAGCTTTGGTCTCTTGGGAATAGCAGTTCCTATCTTAAATTATGAGACTTTTCTCTTATTTTCAGACTTTCTCCATCTGAGCCCTAATTCAGGTTTCATGCTCATGTTAATCAAAGTAGCAGGACACAGCAAATCTTCCAGCTTCATTTTCTCTCAGAGGTACTACGGTCGTGAAAGTTTGACTCTGTCTATTGGCACCTTGCAAGACTTAAAAAGTGTCCAAAAGTAAACAGATTACCATTAAATATGGACAAAGAATTCACCTCGGGGTGACTTGGTCAGTGCAGACATTGGTGGCTTGTTGCAACCAGGGAAAGAATAAATGGTGAAAACCTCATTTCTTTTGGGCACCACAGACCCTGTGTAGTTTTAGCCCCCGCAGGAGCCCAAGGCTGCACTTGGAGCTCTGTGTGCAGAGCAAGAACTGGTGGCACTGAGTAAGTCCTGTTGTAATTACTGCCAGGGCTCCCACCTGCTCCTCAGTGCACAGAATGCTGAATTAGTCCCTCTGTTCCACTTTGAGCTGATTGTTATAATCCACCAGAGAGCAGAAATGACAGTGTAGAACCGCAAGGTTTGTGCACACGTTGAAGCCCCAGCTACGCAGAAAACTGCAAAATTCTGTGTGGCCTCCAGCAACAAATGCCATGATCTCTGATCTTCTAAATACATGGACCCCAAAGAAATACAACTTGTTTTTATTGAGGTACAATGAGTCATAATTTTTTTTTTAATTTTTAAAGTTTTTAAAAATGTAATTTTTTTTTTTTTTTTTACCATCAGCTTTACACTAATGAACATGACAACAGGAAATTCCTCATCCTGTCAGAGTGGCAAACATTAGTCAAATTGTTATGTGGATGAAGTGTTGGTTGCTGCTGCCATTCAGCTTCCTATTGGCAGTGGTTATTGGGAATTATGAAGTGATTTTTCACTGTCCCTTAACAGTTTTATCCCTACAAGAAATCTGAACATGGACCTCCCACAGCACATGTGAGTCTCACACGGAGACAATTCAGTGCCATTTTTGGGGCACAGCCATAAGATAACACTAAAGAGAGTTGGAAGAATTTGTTTCTCTATTGTACTTTTGATTATAGGCACAGTGCTTTTACTATTTCTCACTATAAATAGGACCATCTTCTATCCAGAAAGACATAGGTACATTTAAATTTTTAATGTGTTTTTATATTTTAGGATTTTTAGAGAAACTGCTAACACTGTAATGAGAAATATTTGTAAACACATACCTAGGAAGAGTTTCTTTTTATTACTATTAACTGAAGCAGAATTAATACATATTTTTTCCATCACTATTTAGCATATTGTCTACACACATTTTTTATCAAGACCCATATTTCATTTCACAGTTTTCTATGTTTTCCAGTAGTCACTGACAAATTTGGAGAAGAAAAGCAAAAATAGGATTCTGGAAAATCAGCATAATTTTACTTGTCCAGTAGAGAAAGAAAGAACCAAGTAATTATGATCTAGGTGGACATAAATTATTGACTTTAAAAAAAAAAAATGTTCTATGACTGTTCTCAGTTCCTTCAGTTAATCTACTCTCCAGATGTTTCCATAGTCTGAACTTGGAGTAAAAGTAACATAAACTTCTTAATTACCCTTTCCTAATGATAACATTTGTCCTCACAGCTTGTGCTAGATTAGTCCCCAAACCAAAGCTGAAACTTTTCTAACTGCTAGGGCAGAAAATTTGAGGAAAGAAGGCACTTTAGCTGGATGGGCTGTCCACAAGCAGGTTGGAATGGTGTTTGTGGTCAGACTGCACAGCACAGGATGTACAGGACCTTTTGGGCAGCAGATGGAACACAATCCAGTGAAGGAGATGAGGAAGAAGGTAGATTTTTCTTTGCCATTCCTACTGGCAGAACTGGGTATTCTGAGGAACAATTCAGTTACTGAATTGTTAATACCTTTCTCAAATGACTCACCTAAAGTCAAAGGAGCAGCTCAGTGATCACATCCATGAGGATGGCAGCTGCCGCTGCTCCCTCATTTCGGTGAGTTTTACCCCAAATCAATGATTTGCCATTTTACATAAATCTCAGAAAGGAAGCATTGCATCATTTTACATGCTGGAGTTCTGCCCAGCTTTGGATAAACCTATTTACAGTGCTGAAATATGCAGGACAGATGGATCCATGACTTTGTCCTGCACTGCTTTCCTTGAGGAACCAGAGGAATCAGGGAGCAGCTCTGCTGTCTGTAGCCTTGCCTTTGATGACTGAGCTGCCAGGAGAGATTCTCTCAGCTTTTTCCAGCTCAGGCTCTGCCTGTGGGTTAAGCTCAGCCCCACAAGGCCTCACTCACTTTCTCCAGCAGGGTGGGGAGAAGCTCCTGGGTTGAGATAAAGAAAGTTTCATAAGTAAATCAAAAACAGTACATGCAAGCCAAGCAAAATAAGGAATTCATTTCCTGCTTCCCATCAGCTGATGTACAGACCAGTAATATGTGAATATCCAGTGGTTTTCTGAACACTTCCAGGGATGGTGACTCCACCACCACCCTGGGGAAAGGGACATGGTGGAGTCTCTGTGTGTCATTCTTCTTTCCATTTTGCAGTATGATTTAATTCCCAGTCCACCTGCATATGGCATGCTTTGAAATTAGTAGAATGATGACGTGAAAGTGATGAAAGAAATTATTTAGGAAGAAGAAATCAGGAGAGAGTTTTAAGAAAACTCTACAATCATTATATAGAATTTGCTGCTGCAGAAGATCATCAGAAATAAAAGGGAAGGAGCAAAACATCCACAATTGTGATTGCTGCAACTTGACTGGAAAAACAAATGTCCAGAATCAATGGAACAAAGAAAGCAGGTGGCAAAGGTAAATCAGGTCCTCTGATTTGAAAAGCTATTTNGTCAGCCTGCACAAGGCATCATCAAGAAATGACAATTTCACAGCAAGCACTGATGGGTGGGGTGGTGTGTCTTGCCTGCACCTCCCACCGGGTGGGCAAGGCCACCTGTGCTGGGCACCTGGACAATGTCCTCTGCCAATGTCACTGCAGAAATCTCCTGCAGGTCACTTCTGAAAGAGGTGCACTCAGTCACTCAGGAATTCCTGTTCTTTCTGGGGGTCATCTTTCAGATGGAATGCAAAGCCCAAGTATTGATGGGGCACAGTAGTTAAACACCCCTTGGAGGAATTAGCTTATTAACCTTGTGTCCTGGCTGAGTCCCAATTCCAGCAATTAAAAATTTGCCCTCTGAAGTACTCTCTGCAGATTTGATGCAGCACATGATTAATAAGTTCCTGCCATAAACTCTGTTTCTGGTTTAACTGAGAAATGTTTAAGGGCAGTGTTGTTCCACTCCAGGGATGAAGGAATGGGTTCAGAGTTTTTTTTTAGGAGGCACAGCATCTGCTGTTTAAATAGAAAACACTAACATGAACATCACCTTCACTCACAGGAAAATCAGAGAGGCTGGAAAATTTTTAGAAACACTTTTACCATATAAACTTAAAGGAAAAAGTACAGAGACAACTTAGAAGCAACTGTTTAATTAAAAATACTGGAGTTTAAACTAAAAAAAGCATTTGCATTTCTAAAATCATCACTTTTTAAAATCTCAAAACCATAAAAATCAGCAGAATCAAAAGAGCAGCTTTGGAATAAGGTGTCAGATTCACAGAATGATGGAATATCCTGAGTGGGAAGGGACCCACAGGGATCATCCAGTCCAACCCCTGGCCCTGCCCAGACACCCCAACAATCCCACCCTGTGCTGAGTTGGTCTTTCACATAAAAGGATCCCTCTGATTCTGTTTTCTTTCTCTACACCTACTGCTTTATTTTAGCACAATTAAAGGAAAAGAGAGACAAGAGACCAGAGCAGCTATGTCCCAGGCTGATCATTATGGAGTTATTTGAAAATCATATTGGAACATTCTTATTTATGAAATTTCTATTTATATACCAGTTTTACTGCAGGAAAGGGTTCCAGGTTATGTGAATGTCATATTTTATTAAGTACTACACTCTGAATTTATTTCTAATTCCTCTCTCTATTAAATTAAACAGGGCACATGGTTATAACTTTAATTTCTTAATTTTATGAGAATTACCCAAGCAACATCTGGGCTCTGAAACAATTTAGTAATTCGGTGGTTTATTACAGAATAACAACAGATCCCTCAAATTTGGGGCAATTTTTATTAAAATTTGCTCCATCATCATCTAGAATGTTTGGTAAAAAAAATAGCAATTTTGAATTTATTCTTTCAAACTTTCTGAGCATACTTGCCTACTTCTTATTAAGCATCCTCAGAATACTTAAAAACCTTAGGAGAAAAAAAAACATAAATTTGTATTCTGGGTGACAGAAACTGTGGTGGATTGGCTGATCTTTCAAGAAAAGCATGAAGGGACTGCTAATCAAATGTGCCTCAAGGCAGGAAACTCTAAAATATTAACACTGGTTTATTCAGGGTGTCTCAACTCTTTAATTCGACTTTGGCTGGTACTATCTTTATAAGTTTTATTTAACCAAAGCATTAACAAAACTTCCATTATGATTTGGGTTTGTAGAATTCAAATATGTTTTAATTTTGGAAAATTTTGGAAAAAAAAAAAAAGAGTGTTTAATTGAATCTAATCTGCCCAGTAACGGAATAAAGATGTGGATGTTCTCTGTGTCTGCTGCGTGCTGCTGTTGGGTTTGCAGGTCTGTCTGGAAGCTGGGAAGGTCATCAGTATTAAACCAGGAAACACAACGAGTGCTTAACTCACCTTTATTTTCAAAATATCAGGCGAGGTTTTAGCTAAATAGGTTCACATCAATAAATGTCATCTCCAGGCACCAAAACAATCTTGGGATTTGATTCTTGAGGAGTTGCACACGCTGATATCCTGCCATGTAACCTTTCCTTTGAGCTGCAGACTCTTTGCAGAGCACATTTTCATTCCTCTGCTCCTTTCTCCCAGCCCTCACTGCCCAGGAATGAATCCCTGGCTGACTCCACTGTGCCCCACAGCTCTGTCTGCTTCCTTTTGCCTGTCTTCACCCCCTAGACTTTGCTGACAAGAGGTTTTTATCCCTGTCATCAGCTTCTCTTGGAGGCATCTCTACATTCAACCTCTTTGTTTGCTCTTGAGTTAGCCAGACTTTCCCAGGTGTTTTTGCTGTGGCACATTTTCCAGAAATGCTGTTTTCGGGTGATTTTTCAACTCTGCTCCTGAACTGTAAAGACCAGAGAGCTAAGGATGCTGTTTGTGTACCCAAAATTATCATCTCAGTCCCTGTGTGGAGCCCAAGAACCAAACTGACTGCAGTCCTGTGCTCAGAACTCCTGCTCAGCCAGTTATCCATCACATTTCACATTTACACATCATTGCCTCTGCAGCCTCCCTTTCTCCCTGTGCTGCATTCCCACACTTTCCCCCTCTCAGATGTGCAATATTCTGCTACACCTGGCAGCCAAAAAGGTCCCTGGAGCTTGACAGAGAGATGCCCATCCCCATTCTCCTGAGCAGCAGTAATTGTGCATTTTGCACACATTGCTGCCATCAGATGTTTGAATTACCCTGTTTGGAGCAGCCTGGTCCTTTAACAGCCTGTCATGTAAAGATGTAATGGAGGTGGCTGTGCTAAAAACATCTGAGAACTCCTCTTGCGATTGCCAATTCCAAACCCTCTAAGCACTCATGAGCATAATATTATCTCCTCATCCCAGTCAATTTTCTCCCTGAATATTTACTGAATACTAAATTCATGCCCAAGTCAGTGATTGAGAAGGTCAAGGAAGAAGCAGGACATAATCCATATTTTCTTCCTCCTTGTCATTGGACTGCTGTGTTACAAAGACAATTGTAAACCTCACCTAAGGACTGGGTTGATAGAAATTGCATGTCTTCTTCTAAGTGATATCCTCAGAGTAAATGTTCCATTGATTTTGGGACACTTTGCACAGGAAACACACAGTGATTAGATATTTGAAACTCTCTAGCTATTTCTTGGAATTTTGGTTCGCCAGTCAGCCAAATTTCCAATAAAGGTGGGGTCTCCATTACATAAAGATCATTTTTCCTAGGTTTCATAAAACAACCTGTAATGACCCACCTGTCAACTGTCCCAGGCTTTCCTTGGCAAAATATGTAGCCACAATTAATAAGAATAATACTTGATTACTGCAGGTGAAGCAGGCAGATTTTCTGTTTGCATAATTACACCGCTGATGATTGCTTAGCATTGATGTAGTTTATGTAAAATATTCTAAATTTTCCTAGTAAAGCAACCTAACCTAAAAAGTTTGTAATTCTAGGGGTCATAAATATTGCTGTTGTCACAGCTCCTAAATATCTGCCCCTGCTTATGGCAGGGAATTGGAACTAGATGATCTAAAGATCCCTTCCAACCCAAACCACTCTGACTCTACTAAATAAATTATCCTCTGCTGTTATTTTTGAGCTTAAATTATGTTTGAGGTGAGGAAACATGTCTCAACCCAAAGAATCAGCATGAAAAAGAAAGCAGAAGCTGAAAAGATAATAGAAGACAGACAGACAGACAGATACTTTTTAAACCATTATCCTTTAACGACATACTGAATATCAAATAATTTTTCCCAAAAGTATTTGCAAAATATCTTGAGGGACATATGAGGTGTTGCTTCAGCTCTTTACCCCCAATTTAATTTATCTTGGGCAGTATCCAGTATATCATCTCATTTTAGTGTGCTTTGTAGCATATTTAAAATTTTTTTGATTCCTCCCATCACCAAATGGATGAGGAATATTCCCCAGCACATTTAACAGAGTAGTTCACAAAGTGGAGGCTATGGAATAAAAATAGGGGTGATATAATTAGCCATGCTATTTTAATGGAATACCTGTCAAAGCTGTAACATGAAACTCTCATTTAGCAAATCCATCCTTAAATTGTTTCCTTTCTTGGTAATTTTTCTGATTCCAGTCCCACTCTCCTGACTGAAAGAAGTTTCTGTCTCTGGGGGTTTCACTGTGGTCCCTGAGCCTTGATGTTGGTGGCATCTCTCACTAATTTCTGACTCAATCAGTGCTTTCTACTGGCTAATCAGCAGCCCTTCAGTTTAATAACTTCTAAACTCTCTTCTATTTTTTATTTTTTTTTTTTTCGGTCACAGTTATTTGACATTCTTCAGTGTAGCTTGAATATACAGAGAACTGTACCTTCCTTACAGTCTCCATCTGCACAGAAAAGCACACATTGCACAATACCTGACCAGGTTTATTTGTAAGTGTTCTCTGAAACCAAGCAGGGTTAATTAAACACCTTGGGATGCCAGCTGGCTGAGGCTGAGTGATTCTCTTCATTTTCTTCAGTAATATTAATTCATGCGTCTAAATTATTCATTTATTTATACATACATATAAGTTTGCACTTCTATATGCTTGTAGTATATGTTCATAGCCACAGTTGAATAGGAATGTTTTATGCATAACTTTATTTCCTTCTGCACTGCATATTAAAAACTTTTCTCAGCTCTCCCCTGTCTTATTCCACCCTCACTGGTGCCATTTAATCTATAGGATGTCTGGAACATGGAAATTGTCTTCATTATACACCTGTGGAAAGAACATTTCAGTTGTGTTAGCAACAAATGATGAAAATTTCAGTACTTGCAGCACAAACTACTCCTTCACTGTTTCATTTTCCCTTTATACAAATTCTAAGTTGAAGAGTAAGACTTAGCTGCTGGGAAGGAGTATAAAAAAAGTCTCTGAAATGTAATAAAGAACATATAACTCTATATCATAAAGACAATATAGCCAAGCTGAGGAGTACCTGCCTCTCTGGTACTGCTTGCTGTGGCTTTCTCACAATGCTCCTCAAAGAGTAGAGAGAGTAGAGGTCCTGGAATTTTTTTTTTTTTAATTTAAAATCTTTTGTTATTATCAGAAAGCAAATAAACCTCCTACAGGTCAGGAATTTATTATTGGTGTACCTGAAACCTTGTCAGGATTTTGTATTGGGCTGGTTCTATGAGAGGGAGGGAAGGAAGGAAGGAGGGAGGAAGGAAGGAAGGAAGGAAGGAAGGAAGGAAGGAAGGAAGGAAGGAAGGAAGGAAGGAAGGAAGGAAGGAAGGAAGGAAGGAAGGAAGGAAGGCTGGCTATGTTGAACAGAATATTTCTGATTAACCATGCTGTAGGGTAAGGAACACAAAAAGGGAAATAAAGAGGAATTCCTAGGAAGCAATTTCAGCTGTAAAATGATTGTTTACACTTCTTTTGCATGGCTGTGCCTTTCCTGCCTGCCTTCCTTCCTACATTTGCTCTTCCACTGCACCTCTGGCTCCCAAGGTGGTGACTTCCCACCAGGACAAGGACAAGTGTTGGAAGCTGTCAGCACCCCCAGCTCTTTCACAAGGAGCAGTATGATGCTCTTCCTCACTCTAAGCAGCTTTAGGGGTAATTTTTAAGCTAAAATGTCCAATTCCTTGACCTCTCTTCATTCACCTGCAATTCTGCACTACAGCTGAATTTGGGAAGTGCAGAGTACCCTAAGCATGCTGATTACAGGATCTCTGCCTACTTTTTTACCTCTAAGACTGTTTTTGCTCAGCTCCTGGGTCAGCATTTCTTTTTCTGACCTTTTGTAGACCTGAGGTCTCCAAAGCCAGTCTGAGCCCCATTTTTAATCACCCCATCCCTGTGCTTGTCTCCACACCATCCTGTGTTTCCATTTCCAACCCTCCCTAAATCCCACTGTGATTATCTTCCTTACCCTACAGCATTCTCTTAGCCATAAACACTCTGTTCAACTACTTACTAATTTCTTTTCACTTCTATGTAAATTGAAAATTGTGGTTTAGCCGAAGGAACATAAGCAAAACAAGAGCTACAGAGTCTCTTAAAATTTACTGCCAATGACAATGCCTATGGTTTTTCTACAGGCTACAAATATGGCCAGGAAACAAGCAGGGATGAGGGAGTCAAGGAGACACAATCCTTGGACAAGCAGATGCATGAAGAGCTGATGTTATAGTTCCTCAGTGGGAATGGCAGATCCCTTTGGGTGATTACACAGTTAAAACTACAAGGAGAGGGCAGTTCCAGGCAACAGATATTAAAAAAAAAAAAAAAGAATTTTAAAAACTAATTGAATGCATGTGTTCAATGTATACTTTTTCACTATTTTCAGGTTTCTATTTAGCTGGAAGGTATTTCTCTCTTTTAATACAAACTTTTCTTATTAGTGCTGCAAGAATGAGCTGATATTTACACCTCTGGTTTCATGGGTGTAATGACCTGTTTTTAGAAGGTTGGATGACCACACTATTAAGCATTTAGGTCTTCATCCATTTCCAGTATTAAAAGAACACTTTTTTTCACAGTCTAACTAAGGAATATTGGTTGATCTGCACTTGATAACAGGTGACAGCTTGCTAATTAGAATTGTTCCCCAAAAAATTCCATTTCACTGAACAGGTGACCTGCACTTATTAAACATTCCTCTGTTGATTTGAAAAATAACCACGATCATTTAAGCATGATTGTACAGAGCTATTTCCAGCACTTTATTTTCCACAAGTGATGCTTGTAAGTGCTGAGAAAAATTAGGAAAGACCATTAGCAAGACAAGCTGGACAGAGGGAACAAATAGCTCTGTACACCAACGAGCTGAAATACTTTTGGCTGAGTAATTCACAACATGTTTGCCATTTAATACTTGAGGGTGGTGGGGAGGAATTGACTTTTGAGGAAGGATGTGTAAGATATCACACAGATCCCTGTGGGTTNTATTCTTATACATATACATTATATATGTATATTTTGTATATTATTATCCTTGTCTGCTTTTACAAATATATAGAAAGGCAACTTCTAAAAACAAATACAGTGTGAGAAGTCTCAGAGTCCACTTGCAAATCATGTGTAGAAAATTTGCTGTTCAGCAATAACAAAAACATCTCTGTGTTATCACCCCTGTGTTAGGCACAAACCCAAATACAGCCCTAAAACAGCCCCTGGGAAGGAAATCAGCCCCACCCAGCACATTCCATCCCTTATTAAATACAATTTGTGTCACATTCAGGTCCCACACTACTCAATACAGCCCCATTTTTACTCCCCCCTTTCTTTACTGTTAATGCACAGATATCATTCCCTTAGTTTCCAGCCCACTCCTGCACGACGTCCATGAACTGGCCACACCATGTCTGTTGAATTAATTTAATCCCTGGCTCTGAGCTCCATCTGTTCTGCTGCTCACCCAGGACAGGAATCCTGAGTCCAGCCAAACCCAGCACAGCACCTGGGCATTCAGTAATTGGGTTTGGCTTTTTTTTTTTCCTCGGGCGCTGCACTTTGCTCTCTGAAAACCTCAGCACTACCACTGATAAACAGCTCCTGTGTGGACCACAGAGTCTCATTCCAAGGCTCAGCAGATGCAGGATGTTGTCATTGCCTCCTGTTATGTCCCCCATGCAAGTTGCCACTTCATCACCTCTGGGACCCAGACAAGAGATATTTCTATTGCTTCTCAGTATTCAGTTTCCAGAATAACCATCTGAATAATACCTTTAGAGAATCTGCTGCAGCACCTCTGCTGCTTGCAGTTTTAAAGTTGTCCCAATGAAAGCTTTCCAGGAGCAGGGTTAGCTCTTGGCAAAACATACAATAAAAATGTATGCACAGTCCTCCAGAAATCACCATCCATTTCTAATTCTGAGGGTGTTCCTTGACTTGCCTTTCAGCAAAAGGCCCAGGTTAAAATGCTTCATTTGTTTCAGTACTCTTTTTTTCTTATTTTATTTTTTTTCAGAGTATCAGGCTAAATACAAATCTGATTTTGGACTCTTTTTAGGGTGCTTTATTATTTTGATAGATCCCCAGCAGTACCAAAACACATATTCATCACAGCCAACTGCTTCAGCTCAAGCATGATGGATGAGAACCAGCTGCCCAGCATTGCTGTGACAAAAGTGTATCAAAATCCCAGAACCCCACCATCACTGAGGTTGGGAAAGATCTCCAGGACCATCGATTGGGGTGCCAATCCCCACCTTGTCCCCAGCCCAGAGCACTGAGTGCCACCTCCAGGCTTTCCTTGGACACCTCCAGGGATGAGGGTTCCAAAACCTCCCGGGGCAACCCCCCTTCCAAGGCCTGAGCACCCTTTCCATGCAGAAATTCCTCCTGGTGTCCGATATGAAATGATACAATACACATAATAAGCTACAATTTTTTTTCTGGAAATCCATGTCACAAGAGTACTTTGGATAACAATATGAAAACAACACAATAATTGATTTTTAGGGTGGTTTTTCCCCTGCAGCAATGCCCAGGTCTGTTCCTCTTTTGCTGTGAAAATGGACTCCAAGGCTGACCCGAGTTCCTGACTTGGGCTTCTTTCTGCAGAAAAGTTGCAAACTCACAAGATTTCAGAGTCCCTGTTCAATATGAAGCCTGAACAAGAAGCTTCAGGGCCAAGTTTGATGGGGCTTGGAGAAACCTGGGATAGTGGAAGGTGTCCCTGCACATGGCAGGGGGTAGGATGGATGGACTTTAAGATCCCTTCCAACCCAAACTTTTCTGGGATCCTCTGATTCCGTGATAATGCCAGTCACCCCTGCAAACCCAGGACTGAGGTCAGTTTAAAAGACATCTTGTCTCTCCATATGTTCCAAAAGCTGAGCTCCATTTGTCATCAAATATCAGTAAGATAATCCAATTAGCAAGATTCTGCAAGTGATGTAATATAAAGAGATATAATTTCCATGACTTCATTTTAGCAACCAATGCGTTTAAGAAATGAAGTCATCAAGGTTTCTCAAAATACTTTTTTGTTATACTAATGATAAATTTGGATGATATTTAAAAATACTGCCGAAATAGAAGGACCTTTTGCTACCAGTTTTATTTGACAATTTATAAAATGTGGGTGTAATCTCTCAGATGTTTCCATTTAACAGAAAACATTGATCAAACTTCCATTTCTTAAGACCTAAGAGAGCAAAATAAGAAATATCTCCAAGGAGGAAATTGCTCCAACTTCTCATTGAAGAAACAAATTTGGTGCTGGCATGACTGATTTTTAAGCCCAAAAAACTGGGGGTGTGGTAAGGGGGGCTTTGAAGGGAGGAAATATTAAGATCAGAATTGGAAAATAATTTCAGGGAAATTCTCAGTTTTCAGAGAACACAGCCATGAGAAACATCATAGCCAAAAAATGGTGTAAATGGAGAGTGAGTGATCATCCAAAAGCACCTGTCATCTATTGTCTTATTTGAACTCAACATGAGGGAAAAATAGCATGTTCCAGCCATATAGTTATGTTATTAGTATCACATTGGTACCTGTCTGTCAGCAGCTGTCCTAGAAAAGTGACATTTTAAAACAAAAAGCGAGACAGGTTAAAGATAAAGGTGCAGCAAAGAGATGTTGTCTGTTTCCCAGAGACTTATTATGGAGAGAAAAATAAATAAATAAAGACACTGCCAGTGATTGCAGCAGATAAATGCTGGAGAGGCACCAAATGAGTGCCAGATTGGAAAATTAATGCTGTGTACTGAGAGGAAAACTTGGGTTTTGATCATCAGAGTCAGCTGCTGCTCTGAGCCCACAAGGATGTCCTCAAACCTCAGCTGAAGGCTCGTGCAAAAGCTCCACGTAACTTCTCGAGGCACTAGATGGCAGAGTCTTCTAATTAGTTCAGTGTCATTTGTTATTTAATCACCTCTGGAAGCAAACCTGGTTCTCAGTTAGAGAGCAGTGCAGCAAATTATGCAGCAAACCACAAATCTTTGCTACTCAATCCACTCCCAAGTTTTTAGTGCTTTGTAGTTTTTCCCAGATATTCCTTCAAAATATTTGATGTAAATGACTTTTAAGTAAGCACATGGGGCTACACTTGTAACTGGTTCATATTTTCAAATGACTCAGGGGGGTTCAAAAGCCAAATTTTAAGTCCTTATAAGAATTGTTCTCCAATGCACACTAACATTTGGTGTTTGTTCCAGTAGCTTACAGTGCTCAAAAATTTCTGAAGTGGCCAATAATGGAACTTACCAAAAACCCAAAATCCCTATGAAAAACATGTTTGTTTCTAATGGATTCACATTTTTGTGGTAATGTGACAGTGAAAATCCAGATCCATCTGTCCACATGGGTAGGAAGCAGGCAGAGCTCTCCTCAGCTCTACATGTAGTGGCATCAACTGGGTTTCACAAAATGCCAGAATGGTTTGGGTTGGAAGGGGTTGGGTTTGGTTTTAAGCCCATCCAGTGCCACCCCCTGCCATGGGCAGGGACACCTTCCACTAGCCCAGGTTGCTCCAAGCTCTGTCCAACCTGGCCTTGGACACTTCCAGGGATCCAGGGGCAGCCACAGCTTCTCTGGGCACCCTGTGCCAGGGCCTCCCCACCCTCACAGGGAACAATTCCTTCCCAATATCCCATCTCACTCTGCTGTTGTCATTTTGAAGCCATTCACTGGCTAAGTCCTGCTACTCCAGGTTCTGTGCCCTAAGGGATGTGCCAGAGCCACACAACCCAGCTCCAGAGGGGCAAAAACTTAAACCCCCAATTTTCCCAGTGCTAGAGCAGGCATTCAGTCAGTTGAGTGGATGTTTATCCTCCTTCCAATGTGGCCATGGGGAAAATGTGAAGTTACAAATTGTGTAGATTGTATTATATATCTGCAGTCAAAAGACCCTACTTTGGTAAGAACCCAGTTAAAAGCAAAAGCAGAGGATGTGCACAGGAAGGATGGTGGTGACACCAGGGAATAATAACTTTGACAAGTACAGAGAGAGGAGCGCAGAAAAAGCAATGAGTGAAGAAGCCCTATGTGATTGCAGCAGAATCCTCAGTGGCACAGGCCTAATGCAGCAGAAAGCCTATTGACTTCATTTATTCATTTTTAATAAATGATTCAGCAGTGTTTACAATGCAACGAGCATTTTGAGTTGGCAGCTGCAATATTTATCAAGGTGCCATGAAACGTCACTGAGAAGCCTCACGTGGCTTTTGCACCTCCTCTGCTCTTGACCTTTCTAAGCAGCTGACTGACAATTAACTGCAGAACAGTTAACATGGCTGAAATAATGGCATTTGCCAACAATTATGGCTAATAAAAATCCCTTGCAATTTTTTGCTAGGTGCTGGAGTGTCTCTGTTGAATGCAGACAAGCTTGAGATGAAATTTGGGGCACTACAGACCAGCTTTGTCCATCCCACAATTTATTGCTATGTAAGTGGGAGGTTCTTTCCTCTTACTTTCCCCTCTATGTCAGCAACAATCTGCACAATCAGGACAACTTGCTGGACTGGTAAAAAATAAAACCTGACCTGGCAAAATTAAATCATTGGGTTATCAAAGTGAATCACCTCCAAGCAAAAGGTCAGAGAGGGAAGTGGCAGCCAAGAGACGAAGGTGAAAGGACTGTCCATTCTGGTGGGGGAATGTGCTGGATTAGCAGAAGTGGGATTTTACTGGAATGTCTGTTTTATGTGAGTCAGAGCAGGAGACTCCAGACTCTGATTACACATGAACTCTTGAATCTGCAGTTCCTGGATTCCTAAGTAAGACACTACTTCTGCAAACTGTCTGGGAGGCTCAAGTGACAAAAAAGTCCAGTATTTTGATATTTGCACAGGTTTTGTAATACCCCTTGAAAGTTTGGATTGCACTGTTATTTTTCTGTTTTAATTCTATTCTTGAAACACATCAGGAATTCCAGAGTGCAGTGTTACCATTTCCAAGGAGAATTAAATGTAGTGTGAGAGGATTTAGTGACAGGGGACACAGGCATGGTGCTCAGCACCTCCTTTGCCTTCAGCCAGGGCCAGAAAGGTCTCAGATCCCTGAGTTTGGTGAAGGAGTTCAGGAGGAGGATTTAGCAGCAATGGATGGAGAGAGACTTGGGGTTTACTTGAGACATCTTAACCCATGGAAGTCAGTGGGACCCCTCTGGGGTCAGTGGGACACCTGGAAGTTCTCCTTTCAACACCATTCATTGTCACCTTTGATAGGCTGGGAAGGTCAGGGGAGGTGCTTCACCAGCAAAGAGTCAGAGTCACCTTTAACACAGGTCAAAAGGACACTCAGGGAGCTGTGAGAGGGTCAGTCCCACCTTGGTCCCTGGGAAATCAAGGAGCAAATCCTCATGAAAATGTTTCTGGACACAAGGTGGAGAAGAAGGTGACTTGGAGCTGCCAACATGGACTTACCAATCTTGCCAAAGATAAATCAGGCCTGATCAACCTGATCGCTTTATAGGATTAAAATATTTGGTCTGAGGAGGAAGGAAGATCAGTGGGGAATTGGAGCACTGTGGTTTTCTGAGAGAATGAAGAGCTCAGGCCAGCTTTAAACTTTAAAACTAAACAATTTAAAATTTGATGCTTTATAGCTCATTTAGCCCGACTGGTCAGTCCTGATGCTTATTAATTACCAGTCCTTAGAGTTATTAATCAACATGACTGTGCAGACAAAGCTGTTACTCTTTAACCTTTAACAACCCCAGCACCACTGAGCTGGGGTGGGCAGCACAGATCCCAGCACTCCTGGCTGGAGTCAGTGCTGGAGGTCAAGGTGATGAGACTTGAGAGCTCTTGGATGGAGAAGTCAGAATTACAACAGGCTGCTGGATTTCTTCTCCCTCACTCCCCCATCTGTTTATGCCATTCATGCTTTTATCTCTCCTAAACTGATGCATTGACTGCTCCTTTCACTGCTTGTTTTATATTTGCCTTTGGCAGCTCAGTCTCTTGGGTACTGGGTGGGATGTTCTGCCTCTTTGCTTATCTTGTTCTTTATCTCGTAGCTGCTTGTTTTCCAGCTGCCCCTTGGGTGCACCTGCACACACCTTTGCTCCTCTGGTTGTTCCACTAGTCATACAAGTATTTGAAATATTCCCACATTTTGTCTGGCTTTGCCATAACATTTACAAAGCGCTGCTACACTGTAATAAATTAGGATGCTAATATTTGGCCCCAAGGCAAAGTAGTATTAATTATATCCTGATTGATGAACTTCTAATTTATATGTGGCTGCTGCTCTGACTCTGTGCAATGGAGTGTTTGAAAATTATTGTGTAGAAACCCATCAGTGCAGAACAATTCCACCTTATTCTAAAAATAGAGGTTATTATTCCCAAAATATTCTGAGACAGATACCAAATAAGGTGTGTTCAGATCCCTGTGTTTTGGCCTTGAACTACAGGAAACTTTGGCTCTGGACCGCAGTAGCAGACAGATACAGTCATAATTCAGTTATAATTTCAGCTATAATTTAGATAATTTTATTATAATACCTGCCAATGGTGTGGAGGGGTCTCTGCCCATGGTGGGGGTTTGGAGCTAGAAGATCTTTCAGTTCCTTTCCAAACAAGCCAACCATTCCATGATTTCATTGGGAAAATCAAGTTGCATTGATGTAGATAATTGGATAATATAGCATAATGTTACAGGTATTGAATGATATTAGATTTTGGGTAATAGAATGCTACAGTCCTGCTACCTTTATCGACTGAAATGTAGCCAAGTCTCATTTTTTCATCACCAATTTTCAGATCTGTTGTTTTATCCTTGAGTCACCAAATGCTGCATTAGATGACTATGCGGAAGGTTCCTGTCTTTTAAAATTAAAAATAAGAATGTCCAACATTCAGTGTTATAAAAACCAAGCTGGAAGGAGGTAAAAGGGCTTCCATACCTCCCTAAATATTTTTTTGTTGTTGTTCCTGAGGGTCCTGGAAGCAGCCGTGGAGGTGTGGTGGGTGCCCATGTGACATTCTCCATCCTGGCAGTCGGTCTTGGAATCCCAACATGAGAATTATATCTCTCATAGACCAGTCCATCATCAGTCCTGTCACTCCAGGCCCTTGACAAAAATTTCTCTCCATCTTTCTCCCAGGCTGAATAAAAACCACCATGAATATTACTCTAAAACAGCATTATTTGAACAACACATAAATATTTCCCCTCTCCAAGGGTTTCTTCATTAACTTCAGATTGAACTGGCAGAAGGTCACTCTGAAGGGGGTTTGGAGCAACCTGGTTTAGCAGAAGGTTTCCCTGTCCATGGCAGGGGTGGAATGAGAGGAGTTTTAAGATTCCTTCCAACCCAAACCATTCTGGGATCCTCTGATTCTATGCTTTTATATATATATATATGTACACAGTTTAAAAAATGGAGATTTCAAGGCTAGATCTGCAGACAGACAAAGCTTTCATTTTCTTCTTATAATGCAGACAAAGGGATGAGATAAAAATTTTTCCCATCTTCAGAGGAAAAGAAAATGTCTCTTCTTCCTTTCAAGGCTTTTTGGTACTCATTTTAAAAGCATTCATGGGAAATAAGCGAAGAGGTGAAAGATTACTAAATGTATATTCATTTTATTGTGACTTCTGAAACACATTATTGCCTCCTGAATTGTGGAATAACAGGCAATCAGAAGAAGGAAAAAAAGAAAAGAAAAAAAGGGAAAAAACAGCAAGGAAAAGACAGTCTGTTTTAAAATACAAGGATAAGATAGATGGGAGAGCCTCCAGTTATAAAGAGAATGAAGATTTTGCAGAGCTGTTCCAGTCCTGTTTCCACATTTGTAGAAAAAGTGTTTCTATGTTCCCCAGAGCTCGGAGAGGGCGCAGCATGGAGGTGAAGGAGCCCTAAAGCAGCAGGAAATTGGAGCTGCCCAGGCCCCAGGGGGATGCACATGCAGTCAGTTTGCTCAAGTTTGGCAATTGCTCCTGTGCCCGGATCTCAGGGATGTAAAACAGTGCTTTTTCCATGAACAGGGAAGACATTAACGCACCCAGCACTGCAAGAAGTGCCCTGCTTCTCCTAAAAACAGGGAGAAATGTCACTGGGAGAGCCTCTGTGGTTAGAAAGCAGCTTGGAAAGAGCCCTGCTGTGGATGGAGGCTGCACAAAGGTCCCGTGTGAGCACCTGTCCAGGTGTCCTGGATTGTAAGATAAGCATGTATTCTATTTGCCATCTGTTAAAGGTGGGGCAGCTATCTTCTGTTAATTGAGCAGTTTTCTTATCTCTTCCACAACCAATCTCTCCTTCTGGGGAGATATCTTCTGTTCATGGGCCATTAATTATTAATTATCTTCTGTTCATGGGCCATTGAGTGTCACTGCATGGCTGATAAAATTCCATCATCCCGCTGGGAGATGCTCCACCCAGAGGGAGGAGCCAAGCATTCCTACCTGGATAGAATCGGCATTTTTTTGGGACACCAGAACAGCTTCTTCTCCACTGGATTCCCAGAGGAAGACCAGGCCCATCTACTCTACCACCAGACCTTCAGAGAAAGCTACACCCTTCTACAGGATCACTGCTGCAGCAGAATTTCATCTGCCACTCCAGGAGGAGCATCCACCATTCAACTGGACTGCTACCAACACCCTGACCCACAGGGTGTCAGGTTTCTGACTCTGTCAGTGGTTTTGTTTGTACTAATTACATTTGGTTTTTGGTTTTTTTTTTTTTTTTTTTGCTTTTCCTAGTAAAGAACTGTTATTCCTATTCCCATATCTTTGCCTAAGAGCCTTTTAATTTCAAAATTGTGGTAATTCAGAGGGAGGAGTTTTACCTTTTCCATTTCAGGGGAGGCTCCTGCCTTCCGCAGCAGACTCTTGTATTTTCAAACCGAGACACCAGGTGAGTGTCACCTGTGTCAGCTGTGCACCCCCGTGCAGCAGGGAGGGCAGAGGGAGGCTCTGCTGCCCTGGGGAAGGGTTGTTCCAGCCACAGCATCCAGAAAAGCCCTGTCCTGTGGGTGTTGGGAGGGAGAACATTAAATATGCAGTGGTGGTGCTGGCAGTGATGCTCTGGGAGAATTGGGAGCACGGACTTTGCCGCTGCGACAGATGACTGCCTTGCTCTTTCAGGCAAAATAACAAAATATTTTGTCAGATCAGGTTCACAGAAACACATTGGTGACTGCACACAGAGCCACGGGGTCTCGTTTAATAAACACTGAGGCTCTAATTGGCAGTTCTCAAGTACACACAGCCCCAGTGGCCACTGGAGGGCTCAAACACAGCTCAGGAATTGTTATCCCAGGCTCCTGGCAGGTGCTCAGCCACCAAGGAGGAGATCTAAACGTCGTCACACACCTGGGAGTGAATATTTGGGGCTCTAATCTCAAGCACTGTTATTAGACAAGTCTAGGCATTAGGTGGATATTATGCTGTCTTAAAATATAATTTGCATATTCCTCTTTCGAGCTCCCTTTTGCTGAAGAATGTAAACTTAGAGGTCCTTCTGTTCCTCATCCCCATCCCTAGCGCCTCCCCAGCCCTGGAAGTGTCCAAGGCCAGGCTGGATGGGGCTTGGAGCAACCTGGGATAGTGGGAAGTGTCCCTGCCCATGGGATGGGTGTCACTGGATGTGCTTTAAGGACCCTTCCAACCCAAGCTGTTCTGGGATTCCATGATTCCATGACAATGCCACCACTGCTGTGCTCAGTGCTTTGGACATAAAGCATCATTTCTTGAAAGACTGGCAATAAAAATGTTTTCCTTTATCTTAGTCCAAACCTGTTTAAGGAAAAATAAAGGCAAATATTAACACGTGGCAATTCTCCCATTTTTGCACCGCAGCAGAGTAAGGTGCAACATCACCAGAGGAGTGTGGTATCTGTTAAACCAGATCATTGCAAATTGCTATTTTATTCTTTTATTTCTTGACTGTCAGGAAGTCTGGACAAACTCCAGATTTAAGAGGAAGAGGTTAATTAAGTAGATATTTAATAGTCTTGTGACATGAAGGAGATATGTCTTACCTAGCTGTTATAAAATCATATCTCATGCATTTTTACATGAAAAGAAGTGAAAGGTCCTAACAGATTTTTCTGGGAATTGCTGTCACCCGTGGGTTATTAATCACCTTTATAAAGCAGCACTCCAGATAACTGTTTGGATGAAGTTAAACAAGTCCATTTAGGAAGCACTTTGACAGTATCAGTTAAAAATATCATCAGCTGCCGAGGCTGGTGATATCTGCAGTGCCAAACCAGGTTATATTTAACACTGGGAGCTGAAAGGGCCTTGCTCAGGTGGGAATCCACCATGCCAAAAAATACAGGAACTTGGAGTGTGAGAAGGATGAAATTCTCCATGCTGAGTTGGAATTTTAAATATAAAACCACAATATTAGCTTACGGGGAGAAGATAGTTTTTCTTCTTTTTCTTTTTGTTTTTCTTAATTTTTATTTTTCATTTTTCTTTGTCATTTTTTCTTTTTCCCCTTCCCCTTCCCATTCAAATCTTGATCATTAATTTCATCAACAGTCATTAAATAATTTTTATTCATTCACTTGTATAAATATGTGCTTAAAAATAAAGATAAGCACAAAAAAAAATAGAAATAGAGATAAAATAGAGATAGAAATCTGCATCCATATGTATACATTTAAAATATTTTTATGTTTGTGAGTACTTGTAACCTTTAAACATAAATATATAGGGAAAGAGGTGTTCTGGGAGGTCCTTGAAGTCCTTCTGAGCTCTGAAGATGTCAGTCCCAAGGAATTTTGGGAGCACTTGGCCATGGCCAATAGCAGGGCTGGGATGAGGCTCCCTTGGGGTCATTGTCTTCCTCTGTCTGTTTAATTTTCAAGCTATTAAACACTGTGGTTATTCTTCTCCTCAGGTCTTTATTTGTGCCTGCAGCCAGCAATGAAAGTCAGAAAAAATTAATCAAAAGAGATGTTTAACTGACTTCTTTAGTCCTTTTTCCAATGAGAAATTAATTAGGCAGACACTTCTTTAAAGAGCAAGATCAAAGATGCTGAGTGCTGCAATCATGAAATCCATTCAGTAACACAATTGATAAAGATCCCAGATATTTCTTGCCAGACCAATCACACACACCTCCCAAACCTATCCAAAGAGGCAAACAGGAAAAACCAAAAACAAACACACACAAGTCAAAAAAAAAAAAAAAAGGGAAAAAAAAAAAACCAAAGAAACCTAATCCAGAATGTGGAGATGATGCAAAATATTGCAAAGGATTCATCTGATAGGAATCTTTCTAAAAACAAATGAAATCATCCATGTCAAAATGTGAGCTGTTCAAAAATAATAATAATAAAATATCAGGGAAGGAAAAATAGAAAAGGTTTTGGGGAATGAACTTATTTGGATGTCCATAGTAATTGCATGGGTATGGAAAAATATAAGCATGCCCCATCCTAAGTGGGAAGAGAATGGTCCCAAAAGTGTTGACAATATGAGGATACAGTGCCATAGCTGATAGAACAATACAGGAAATATAAAAAATTGAAAAGGGTTTAAGATGAATAGTTGGTTCGATCACTGGGAGGCAGTTTCTTGTTCTCCAAAATACAAATTTATATTTTATGCACATTTGCCCCCAGACAAATTCTTTATTTATAACATTAGAGCCACCTTGCATTTGCTTGGAGATGGAGACACACAAGCTTTTTGTGCATCTGTCTCAAATGAAAAACAAGGGTTAAAGCCATGGCATCTGTGGAAATTAAAATCAATTCAATTTAATCATTAAATCTATGAAAAAAAGTATTTCCAAAATGGGCTTCAGTGTTTAGCCAAAAAAAGGTCTATAATATGTTAAGAGGTTCTGGTTCTGGGTAAAAGTATATTTGAAATTGTTATTTGGTTAAAATTACAATAAGATTAATATAAACAGTGAAGTTCTTTACCTTATGTTTTGCTGGTTATATATCATGAAGTTCCTGATTAATAGAGTTTTCCACGAATTCCTTTTTTTCCTAGGAAAAAAATCCCACTTTGGTAATTTCTTGTTTCACTTCCAAATGTGAATTGTATCATTTGCTCCACAATGTGGATTGGAAACCTTGTCTGGCAGTGTATTACTAAATCAAAGCTGATTCATAATTAAAACAAGTATTAACAACCACTGCCACATAACTCAGCCCATTGCATTCCTTCCCTGAAAGAAAATAAAAGTCATGTCATGCATTGTTTATTCTTGAAAGGGAAAAATTTATTACGCCCACAGTCTTCCCTTGTAATAGCTTTTAGCGCAAATAACTTTATTTTCATCTCATTTTTGTAGTGGAAGCTGAAGTTCCATATGCATTTTCAGTGACAGCAATATAAAATATCCTGAGGCATTTTTCCAGTCCTGTTTTGTGGTGCAGTTCTGTTGGAGTTTAAATGCAGGGGTCAGGTTTTGCCCAGTTTAGAATCAACGTAAAGAGGATAAATAAAGTGCCAAAATTCTATTAAAAAAAAAATTGGCTTTGGCTTAAACAATTAGCCTTGCTTATAATTTGAGAGCTAAAATAGTCAGAAAATAATTTGAGAGTTAAAATAGTCAGAAAATAATGGTTTTTAATTATCACAAGCTGAGCTTTGTACCATTAACTGGCTAGTAGGGAATTTTTTTGTATTACATCAATTATACAAATACATCACATTAAAAAAAATACTTGTGCTCTCCTCCAAAACTTTTTTATACATTTCCCTTTTTTTGTAACCTATAAAGTTTATTCAGGGTATTTAATCTTGGTGGTTTTACACCTTCATTTTAAAATACAGTTTAAATGCATAGTCTATGAATATTTTTTCAGGTCTGTGGTTCCCAGTTTTTGATTAGGCTTCTGGGAATATGAAGAAATCATGGAATCACAGAATATCCTGGGCTGGAAGGGACCCACAGGGATCACGGGGTGCAACTCGTGGTCCTGCACAGGACACTCCAACAATCCCACCCTGTGCAGAAGAATTATCTCTATTTTGCATAGAATTCATTTCCATACAAAGTAATCCATTTGAAATCCCAAGATGAGAAATCTGCTTGCAGGGGATGAGGAAAAAAATTCAATTTCTGGATCAAATATCTACTGAACTGTGGATACATTAAACCTCAGCAAAGCATAAGCTTTTTTATCCCTGGTCATTTTGAACTTAAGTTCTCGTTAAAAGAACCAAGCTTTGTTTCTTATAATTTTATGGTTGAGTTAGGTTTTTAAGAATAATAATTAACATGTATTCAATAATATTTAATTTATTTAATGTATATAATCTTTACCATCCTTCTCTCTGTTCGAAACATTGATGTTTCCTGAAATATGTCTATATGAGCTCCCAAAGGCAGTTCTGGTGTTGCTGTTCAGAAATATGACTTTAAAATGCAGAGTGACCACTCAAGTACGGAACGAGAACTTAAAAACTGTCAGGCTAAATGATGGAAGATGGAATGTGCTTTTCCCTGAGTTAAATCCTCATCACCTTCTACCTGGATAGACAGGAGCCAAGTTAAAGAGAGCAGCACTTACAAGAACATCTTGTGCTTAAGCTCAGTGAAAACCATCCTGACCTTGACTAATGGGCTTCATCCTCTCATAAAATACTCTCCTCAAATTAAAAAGAGGGAAAAAAGTAGTCAGCACAGCAATTTCTCCAAGTCAGAAAAATCTCTGACTGGGAATTCTTACACTGATGTTATCCCCTCTTTGAAATCATAGGAAAATGTGTGCGGGAGGGGCTGGATTTCAAATGGGTTGGATGAAAGGCATACCAGTTCTCTTGAATCCAGGAAAATTCAAAGAGCCAAACAAATCAGGATTAGAGGAGAAGCAGGGGTAAAATCCATGTGTGTGGCAGCATGTGAGTATTGTTGAAGGGGTAGGAGGCTATAAAGGCATGAAAAAAAACATAATTATGTCTCTTCTAGAGAGCAGCTTTAAAGGATTTAGGTCTTTCCATTCTTTTGGCATCATAGCAGCTCCATGGAGCTGGTGCTCATGGAAAAGCGGGAGGGAAAGCACTGGTTAAATGGCAAAAATCCAAATTAAATTTGTGTACAAAGACTTTGGTGGAACAATTTTTATCACTGTTCATTGGCCTCCCTTCACAATTTGGATGATTCTTCCCCAGTCATTTACACACCATCACCTCAATCACGTAACTCCACGGAGTTCCTGAAATGGGAAGCTGCTGCATTCCTTCTTTTCTGAGCTCCAGATTCCCACTGGCTCTCTGTCTGTCCCACTCTGACCCAGCAGCTCTGGCAGTGATTTCTGGGTGATCAGCAGGTTTGTTCCACGAGCTGCCAAAACCCACCAAACGTGGTGCTGTGTGAGAATAATCCACAGCCTTGTGTGTTCTGGGCATTCCTCCTGGGAGTGCCCAGCTCCTCGGGCAGATGAAGACAGGAACTGATTTTCCAGGGAAGCCACAGCAAATAACTGAGCTGGATTCAGTATCTGAATTTTCAGTCATGTTAAACAAAAAAATTTTCTGTCTTTGAAAAAACAGAGTCCAAACCTCATTTCAGATCCCAAGCAAGTTTTTTTTTTAATTGGAATTTGAAGCAGAACAGTCCACACACTTTACAATGCTGAAAAACCCAGAGTTAGCATCTCTTAAGTCATTCCATTGATTGAAAGTGTTTAAATCAAAAATATCACACCTGTGATATTATATATAAATCTTGTGGCAGAGTCACAGTGCAAAAAAATGGGGTGCTTAAAGAATTTGGGATGAATTGAAGGTTTATTAAATGTTATTTCACCCAACACTGCAGGTAACTCCCAGACTTTCACATTTACCCTCACTGGCAACTCAGCTTTTTCTGGAAGACAAAGCATGACTCAAGCTTTTGAAATTAAGACACATTTTCTGATTATTTTCACATCAAAAATACAGCATTATTTTTCCCTGTCTAATATTGTATAAAAATATTGTACTCCATGTAGCCACTGATGGGGCTTTTTTCTCAGCTGACACAGGATGGAAATCAATAACATTTTCAGATATCCATTAGTAGAGGGAAATTAAGAAGCCCCTAAGCATGGATTAATAGAATTAAAAAGGCAATTTTTCAGATTTTCGCCATGATGAAGACAGAGACATTTGTGTCAACAGCGGCACGAAATAATTCTGTAAACATCCTAAAGATTCTGGGGAGAGGAAGAAGAAGCAGATGGAAAGTGCAGGATTGTAGGGAGGGCTGAGTGTGAGGTAAATGACATCCTGAGGGAGCAAAATGAGCTCCTGGAGCCCACCCTCCACCAGCCACTCAGGACATGCAGCACTGGAGTGAGAAGGGTTAAAATAAATGTCTCTAAAGCAGTGGGGGACTGCCAGAGCCCAGAAATGACACACCTTGGTCATCATCTGTCTCATACTAAAATCCTAAAATATAAAAGGAATCTGACTTCAGGTTTGTATTTATCACCTCCAATTCTTCTTACGTGCTGAATTATCCCTTCATTAACCTGACAAAGGACGTTGGATAAGGAGAACTAATTTTAATTTCTAAATTTCCAGAAGGGACATCAGTTACTGCCACGTCCCACAGGGACATAATACACATTTTCTTGTCTTAAATGAGTTTCGTGATAACAGGAAACCACCACCAGAATCAATCTTATACAGCAAATTGAAATAACGACACTGGGAAAATAAAGTCCATAAATTAAGAGCAAGAGAAAAGGTGCTGAGTTACAGATTAGGAGCAAATTTTGTAGGCTCTGGTTGAGTTTCCAATCAGCCCATTCAGGCTTCTGTAAAAGATGTTATCTTAATAACTATGGATCACTTTCTGCATGACAGATGCATTTTCAAAATCTATTAAACCTCCTCTCTACTAACGAACCTTTTTTTGCCCAAAGGAAAAAGGAAATGAGCAAAATGTAGCCTTTTCTGTAGTAATACAAAGTTATGCTTTAATGGGAAAATGTTATTCTAATAACCATCTATGAAATGAGGTAATATACATTTGGGTTTCAGTTTCATGAAGGCTTTGATGATTGAATTAAATACAAAAATTAATATAATTGCAACGTATTTCTATTTATTAGTTGAAATGTGCTGCATCAGCAGCAATGAAGTATTTTTAAGACAGAGAAAAACATAATAAATAATGAAAGATAAACCACTCTCCCATGAAATCCCTAAAATTTTTGTTAACTTGTAATTACCTCTAAAAACACTCATATTGTGTATAATTTTGAATTACTCTGAATCACATGCTTTGATGACAATTTTGATTCTCTATGAGGGAGTGCAACTTAAAGTTTTTGCCTCCTCTTTTAAACATCAAGCATCAGCAAGACCTAAATTTTCCCCCAGCTAAACCATTCCTAAATAATTATGTGTATCTCACAATATTCCAGTTAAAGACAGAGGAAAAAAAAAAAGCCATGAATTAAAAAAAAAAAAAAAATTTAAAAACATCTGTGATTTTAGGAAGAAAATTGATAGGGCTGAGCTCTGATCAACCTGATGAGGGGAAGGTGGGGTGGGAATGGGATGGGCTTTAAGGTCCCTCCCAACCCAAACCATCCTGGGATACTGGGATTTTATGACTCTAAAATAATTTTACTCCAATTACAATTTAAAAAATCATCTTCTTAGCTGTTTTTATTATTAAATACTATGCATTAAATATGCTGCATCAAGCATATTTGAAAGTGAGAAAATTGTGTATGCACCTGTCTGCAAAGAATAAAATAAACTCAGACAGAAGTGAATGTGTATTTCCCTTAAACACCAGAGTTTTGAAGGCTCTTCGTTTACAATCTGCTGGAATATGGAATTTTCAAACAGGTAGGAGAAAGTCTGTGAACCTGTCCATGAACTAAAATATTGTTGGGACTGCTGATTTTGTTTTTAGGCTGCAAATTTAGGCTGGGAGTCTGAAGTTAATGACATTAGAAGCCCTCCCCTGTCAAAAAGTTGGTATAAATGGTGTCACTCTGGTGGCCTCCCAGAAAAGGTAATTTTTTTGCTATTGCCCTGAATTTGTGGGTGGAGTTCCCAGAGAGTACAACCCTCATTATAATCTCCAGGGAAAGTTAAAAATGTGAATTTCCTGTTTCTCTTGGGTGCCATTGACACTGATATGCATGTTGGTTACCCAAATAATGTTAAATTGTGTCCTTTAAGCAGGTCTTACTCAATTCTGTTCTTCCAGTTTCTCTGATAAACACTGAAGATTTATTATTAAATAAATCATAATAAGTTTATAATTTGCTNTACTTATTTATTTATAGGAAACAACATGATTACTTGGTCAAATACTTGGGAGATGAAAAATTATTTCCCATTCTTATCAAAACCAAGGAGTATTTCAGTGTGCAGCCCATAAGAGGGTGAAGGAAATTATTCCTCTCTGGTCTGCACTTGCTGAGAAAGACAATGTCCTTTAGTACTTTAGCCACAAAATCCCCTCTCTAGATGATGCTTGTAAACCTTGGAGATTATCCATATGAGAAGGCTGAGCAGCCACGAACAGATTTGAAATCTTTAAATCTGTGTCAAACCCTGTTCTTTGGAGGATTTCAGGACTGATATTTTTCTCAGCTCTTCTAAGGAATTTTCCTGACACCATCTCTCCTGGACTCAACTCTTTTTTTTTTTTTTTCCTGCCTCTTTTAAAAAAGAGGNGTCCCTCCCAACCCAAACCATCCTGGGATACTGGGATTTTATGACTCTAAAATAATTTTACTCCAATTACAATTTAAAAAATCATCTTCTTAGCTGTTTTTATTATTAAATACTATGCATTAAATATGCTGCATCAAGCATATTTGAAAGTGAGAAAATTGTGTATGCACCTGTCTGCAAAGAATAAAATAAACTCAGACAGAAGTGAATGTGTATTTCCCTTAAACACCAGAGTTTTGAAGGCTCTTCGTTTACAATCTGCTGGAATATGGAATTTTCAAACAGGTAGGAGAAAGTCTGTGAACCTGTCCATGAACTAAAATATTGTTGGGACTGCTGATTTTGTTTTTAGGCTGCAAATTTAGGCTGGGAGTCTGAAGTTAATGACATTAGAAGCCCTCCCCTGTCAAAAAGTTGGTATAAATGGTGTCACTCTGGTGGCCTCCCAGAAAAGGTAATTTTTTTGCTATTGCCCTGAATTTGTGGGTGGAGTTCCCAGAGAGTACAACCCTCATTATAATCTCCAGGGAAAGTTAAAAATGTGAATTTCCTGTTTCTCTTGGGTGCCATTGACACTGATATGCATGTTGGTTACCCAAATAATGTTAAATTGTGTCCTTTAAGCAGGTCTTACTCAATTCTGTTCTTCCAGTTTCTCTGATAAACACTGAAGATTTATTATTAAATAAATCATAATAAGTTTATAATTTGCTACTGGACATTCAGCAAATCCAGAAGCAGAGAGAGAGTGGCCATTAAAGCCACGTGACAATTTTAGTTGTCTTTGTAAATTAGGAATTGTTTGGCTTAATTTTGCTTTGTTTGGCAAGCTTTTTTTAAAAGCCCTGTTTGCTTGTTAATGTTTTAATTTAACCTTGATTACCAGTTAATAGATAGCAGCTATTTCTTGTGAGAAAATCTACAGAGTTTTTCAGTTTATTGTTTTGCTAAAATAGGTCTTCTAATGCCTAAAATGCCATGGTAAGCAAGCCTGAAATGCTTAATAAAAGCAAAATCTCAGGTAAAAAAAAGAAAGTGAACTGAAGACTCAACTCTGAAAAATCATTTGAGCATTGAATGTGTAATTCTGCAGTTAAATATTTATNTGCCTCTTATAAAACAGAGGGACTTTGTCTACTTTTTAAGAAACTGCTGGAGATCAGAAATATCAAAACCTCTGGGGCAGAAAAAAGAATAAGTTACGACAACAGTTTTAAAATACTAGCTCTGGGCCAGATTACAAGATTTTATCCTAGCATAAAGAAGTTACAAGGGTCAAGCCCTTAAAATTGCTAAAATTGGTTAAATTTAGTGGTTATTTTCAAACACTGGTTATGTGTCTGACATGTCACCTCTCCCACACCCACATCTCAGTTACCCAGAAACAGGGCTGGGCTGCTGGCAGAGCACAAAACCTAATTCCTGCACAATTAACCAGGCTAAGATGTAGATGATCTTCCTTGAGTCTATGTCCCCCTACAAAGCTATTCTCAACAACGTTCCTGTGTATCCCCTTGTTCTGGCACAGAAATAATTCGGCACCTGGTTCTTCAGGGTGTGCTGAATAAGTGAAAATAACCTGCAGCAGAAAATGTTCCTGTGAAGATGTGCAGGAGTGTGAGGATGTGATCCAGACAGAGCCCAGAGAAGCAGGGGTGAAGGATCTGTAAATCCAGCACAAAGCCTACTTTAGCCAGTTATCATCTCCCTTAAAAAGTTGGATTAGTAAATTATTAAAATTAGCAAAGTTAAGGGTTGCTACCAGGCAAGCAAGAGGTGCAGGAAGGGGAGGTGATATCTTCACGTAGATGCTTTGCTGAATTCCTGGTATCTAAGGGAAAAGATGTTAATTAAACTTTAAACGAGGTAAAATAGTGCTGTATTGAGCAAATAGGTGTAAGAGGCACAGGGCTGGTAGGAGATCTGGCTTGAGGAGTGTGAAAAACGCTTCACACTTGTTTCTTTTTTAAAATTTTAGAAGTTTAATAATTAAAAAAATTAAGGTAATACAAATTGCAATAACTAGGGTTAGGACAATAAAAGAGACAATAAAAGCAAAGAATTACTGAGTTGGGGTGCTTCTCTCTCAGGAAAAGCACACAGCACTAATAAGGGTTACCTCTTAAAAGCAATAGCCTGTTGCATATTCATATTTCTTCATACATGATTCAAACATTCCTCTCAAACAAAGGGTGTCTTCTGTTTAGTCTCTGTTCCTTGCCTCATCGCATAAATCAATTCCTCGGCTCCAGGGTGTCTCCTAAGGTAAAGATAAGGGGGCAATAACTCTTTCCTGGTGTCTTCGTGTTTTCTTCAGGCGAGGAATTTCTTGGTCATCTTATTCATTCCTTGAGTTAGTTACAAAAAGTATCTTACATTACGTGGTTTCTATTTTAATATTATGTCTTAATAAAAAGCTACATTTAAAAGATTAATGCAGCACTACAGAAATTAAAACAACATAGCTTTCCAACATAACACATGTGGTATTCATTCTAATATTTGCGAAAAGCCAATCATAGAACATGCATTTTTCACAAGGAGGAATTAACACTTCCCAGTTATCTGCAGTTCAACTCCACAGCCTCGGGATCACCAGGAGCTCTATTGTACTGCCTGTCTCCACACATCAGTAAGCAAATAACAGCAAAATCATATTTCAGGTTGAGATATTTGCAAATGTATTCCAAAATTTAGGTATTGGTGACGTGGTTTGATGGAGTGGTTAACAGACAGTGTGCTTTAAAGTTTTTCTCATGCCTAGAAGTACTTTAAATGTCATTTTAAACTTTTTAATTGATTTTTAAAGATTGAAATAAAATCTCAATGTGAAGATGTGCATGAAATTATCATGAGAAATTGTATAATATACTGAAAACTGTAACTAGAAAGGAATTTGCTTATTTAATTTATTTTGATTTTATAAAGCATTTCATAAATATAATACATTAGGCTTTGTTCAAAAACATTTGCAAGCTGATTTTGCCCGAAGATTTATAGTGCTCTCTTCCTCTGGTATTCCGTGATTGTGATGGAAAGCAGAATAAATACATTCTAAGTCATTCTGTAACTTAGGAGAATTTCCTCTCCTTCACCTGTGAAAAGTCAAAAACTGACTCAGTTCTATTTTAATACAGAAATGTCATATATCAGGTGTGTGCAGTCATGCAGAAAACACGGCATAGAACCAAAAAAATCATGGAATGGTTTGGGCTGGGAGGGACCTTAAAGCCCATCCAGTGCCACCCCCTGCCATGGGCAGGGACACCTTCTACTAGCCCAGGCTGCTCCAAACCCCATCCATGAAAGTAAAAATATTTATTTAAGGTCCTACCCTCTCCTGAGGGATTATGATAAATCAATCTTGCATCTGAAGTAGCTGCAATTAAATAATTTTAAAATATTAAAACTTTAATCTTAAAAAAAAAAGGCAAGACAACTAAGATTTTGTTTGTGGGGTTTTTAATCTTTTATGCATCAAATCGAATTTGTTACTGCCACAAGAAGAAATCCAGGTGCTTTATTGCATTCATTAGAGTATTAAGGTGGATAAAACTGATAACCAGCCAAAAATAATTCTGTGAGCACTGCTGATAACTGAACCTGGCAATAGCTCACAGTTGTCATGGAAGAACAGGATTTCCATAATTTAGAGTTGTAATAAATAAAAACCCTTCTCTAACAGCTATGCCAGGATTAACATAGAATCATGGAATGGGCAGGGATTGGAAGGGCCCTCAAAATCATCCTGTTCAACCCCCTGCCATGGGCAGGGACACCTTCCACCAGCCCAGGTGGCTCCAAGCCCTGTCCAGCCTGGCCTTGGGCACTTCCAGGGATCCAGGGGCAGCCACAGCTTCTCTGGGCACCCTGTGCCAGGGCCTCCCCACCCTCACAGGGAACAATTCCTTCCCAATATCCCATCTGACCTGCAACAGACACCCCAGAGCCTGTGAGAACATGCAGATTGCAGTGCTAGTGCTTTGAGAAATTTGGAATTTCTTGTCCAAGACTCATTTATATATTA
>VXAX01001464.1:107442-153536 GCA_013399835.1 Leptocoma aspasia | reverse complement strand
TTTTTTTTTTTTGCCTATTTTTGCAATTGTATTTCCAACAAAGCAAATGGTGAGGTTCACCTGACACAGGTAATTCAATTATTTGGGGTGATGTAGATATTGTGGGCAAGCTCCTGTCTTGTCTTCAGCTGTCACTTTAGAAGGACAAGAGATTTGGGTTGGTCCCCTTTCAAACCTGCTGCTCCTGCAAAGGTCTCAGCCGCACTGAGGAAACACAAAAGTGCCAGAAATCTTTGTTTAAGCTGCTGCCTTTCCTGAAAGATCCACATGTTCTCCACTGCCACATCCACATGTTTTTTCCAGGGATGGTGATTCCAGCCGCTGTCCTGGTGCTGGATCACCCTTTCTGTGAATACCTTTTCCCTGATATCCAACTTAAACCTTCCCTGGTTTTAACAACTTGAGGCCATTTCCTCTCCTCCTGCCATACAATGTGACATAACTCATCACTATAACCTCATTTCTGTGGGGTGCCAGGCCTGTTAAAATTTTCACATCCTATTAGCAATAGAGAGATGGATCTTCTGCAGGTCAAGCAGTCCTGGAGAGCCAAGACAGGCTTTTTACTCCCCAAGCACCGTGTTTTTGTCCACACCACAGCATTCCAATTCTGGAAAAGGACCTATGTCACCTTGGCTTTCAATGGTGTTGAGGAAAATGAGGGATTTTTGCCTTTTATGTGTGCTGGGAAGGCTAAAATTTTGGCTGGTGAATTGAGGACAGTCTACTTGAAATCTGCAAGTTCACCTCACCCCTTAGTCAGGCACCTCAGGAGGATGGCAAACTCACTGATTCCGATGATTTTGTGTTCCTGTGCTACATCTGGATTCTGTGTTGTAGTAACAGAGAAAAAATAAAACCCCAAATAAAAATCTCTTCTGCAGTTAAAGGTGCTTGTAAAAATCAGTGTTTCACTTGCACTGTGCTGTGCTGTCCTCTAACACAGAGGTCAACAGCTCAGTCAAGTGTGAATTCCAGGGGATTTTTAGCACTGGTTTTTCCACAGAAAGATGTTTTGCCACCACACAATTTTTATGTTTGGCAGTTTTTTAATTCAAGCCTCTTTGCAGACATAAAAAGCTCAGTTAAATCTGAAATAGCTGAAGGACAGAACAATGCAGGAGCAGTAATAAGACTATGCTGTTTTGCTCTAACTTTCAACAAGACTTGCATAATGTTCGAGTTTATGAATTTCTGTGTGTGAAGTAAGATTAATACTTTTGCAGCATACTTTTAATTTTTTACCCTTCACTTTCATTTAATTTAAAAAACCCCAGGGTTATAATTTCTCCAGTATGCTACAGCTTGTCGTACAAATTCCCTCCCCAAAACAGCCTTCAGCCAATCCTGGAAAAACTCTAATTAAATTCAGCAAAAGGAACAATGAGCAAATACAAATGATAATTTTAAATGAAATCCGGATTAGCATGTCAGCAAAAGAAATTCAGTTCAGGTCAGAAAAACTGTCAAAACAGTACAAGGATTAGAACTTATTCTGCAGGAAATAAGATAGAACTTTGAAGATCAGCTAATTAAAGTTTCCACTTGCCTTGCTTGGCACATTTTCTGTCAGAGGGTTTAAATACATGTCATGGCCCTGTGTGCTCCAATGGTTTGTAATTGACTTGTCCAGCCTCTCCTGACTCCAGCTCTACTCTTTTCCCATGGTCAAAGAGTGGCTGCATTTCAGCTCAGACACATCAAGAACTGAAAATGCCACAATTTAAGTAATTAAATAGTTATTGAATATTTTTTGCCTACAGCAAAACACATCCTGGTCCTTGCAGAGAGCAATTATCTTACAATACATCGATTAAGTGGTCTGAATGTGTCATAATTAGCTGGTATTACCTGAAAAAAAAAGGTCAATATTCTTATTCTCCCTAAAATGTGGATTCCCATTGGCAACAAGGCTGGAGAGAGAAGGCAATTAAATACTTGGCTCCTTGCAGAGTAATTGAAGAATTACAAATGGATTATTGTTGAAGTCCTGGAGTTGAGCAATTCAGGTTTAACCACTGAGCAGCAGCTTACTGGTGGCACCCATTTACAAACAATCTTGGACTTTCCTCAAGCAAAGAGATTTAAAAAACCCAGCCAAACAAAAAGGAACTGTAGTCAATGGATGTAGCATAAAATCCTGTCAAGAAAGGTGAGCCAGAGAAGCTGGATTTGATGAAAAACACCGACATTAACACATGAATCAGCTCATTGATGCATCAGAGAGTCATGAACCTTGTCCTGGTAGGTTCCATTTGAGGTGCAATGTTATATATTTAAGGTGCATCAACCTCCTAGGAATATATTTTTGGACTCACTCAGAGGCCCTCAGGATGGGGTTTTGCTCAGGTGTGGGGAACTTCCAGCACTCTGAGACCCTGACAGGGGGAGTGGGATGTTCATGGCATCTTCCTCCTCTTTGCCAGGAGGAGGAGGAAGAGGATGTTGATATTCTTGGGATCTACTTGGATTTTTACACAGATTTTCCCTGCAGAGCCTGCCAACGCGCTCCTTCTCTTCCTTTGATCCCTATTATCCAGCTGTTCTCTTCTGTTCCCTTTGAAAGTGGTTTTACCTGAAGGATGTGAGGTTTTACCCCTGTAACAACCACAGACTGATTGTTGTGATTGGAGCAAGACTCCTGGGATCTCTACATGTCTACAAAACCTTCCCCACAACTATTTATTCTGGATGGCAAAGACAATTCAATTCACATAGAAAAATTACTTTTTATCGCTATAAACTAAAATAAAACTGCACCAAAATGTCGATTGCTAAACAACTGTTATCAAACCTGACAAATGTAAAATACTCTCAGTCTAAGACAAAACCAGAAAAGTCCTGAGAACCTGTGGTATATACAAAACCTCAGGTTTTTTATTAGTAAAAGCAAAAATCTTTTGTGAGGTGACAGATATAATAGCGTTGACAGATTATTACCTAAGACTGTTGAGAGAATCATTCCTTTTATTCATCATGCCAATAAAAGGAGATGTTTCTATTAGACTCTTTATTATTAAAATATTAGGTTTAGTCTATTATATTGCAATGCAATCAGTGCAGCCACCATCTGGAGCTTCACTGCAACAGCTGCTCTAAAAGATGGGTAATTCCATCCCATTTTTTCCCAGAAAAAGGTAATGAACAACATGGACAGGTAAAAAAGCATTTCTCACTCTCGTGGCATAACAGGGAGAAAGATGCTGGTTTATTTACTAGCCCAGCTTTCCAGACAGGACATTTCACTCCTTTGGCAAAGTAAATCCACTTTGCAATTTCCCTGTAATACTGTCAGTCTGTTCCTACTTAAGTAAAGAAAATCATGTCCTCGAAGATAAAAAATTCTCTTTTTCCCTTAAGAAAAAAACACCCCATCCTTCTTTCAAAGGGGGGAATTCCCCCTCTCCACTCTGCTCTGGTGAGACCCCACCTGCAGTGCAGTTGCCAGTTCTGGTGTCCCAAACATCAGGAGGACATGGAATTGTTGGGGCAAGTCCAGAGGAGGCCATGGAGTTGCTGAGGGCACTGGAGCAGCTCCCCCATGGAGCCAGGCTGGGAGAGCTGGGAATGTCCAGCCTGGAGAAGAGAAGGTTGTGTGGAGACCCCACAGCAACTTCCAGGGGCTGCAGGGAACTGGGGAGGGACAACTCATCAGGAACTGGAGTGACAGGACACAGGGAATGGCTTCCCACTGCCAGAGGGCAGGGTTAGATGGATATTGGGAAGAAATTGTTCCCTGTGAGGGTGGGGACGCCCTGGCACAGGGTGCCCAGAGAAGCTGTGGCTGCCCCTGGATCCCTGGAAGTGTCCCAGGAGTTGGTTGGATGGGGCTTGGAGCCACCTGGGTTAGTGGAAGGTGTCCCTGCCCATGGCAGTGGGTGGCTTTGAGGTCTCTCCCAACCCAAACCAGTCTGGGATTCTGTGATTCTGAATCCTCCATCAGCCAGGTCCCAGGGACCCAGTGTCAGACACAGGGACTCCTGGATGTGGGAATACTTCTGTTTGTTATGAGTGGATGTTGTTGTGATCTTATTCCATCACATAAAACAACATCATGAGGAGAAGCAAAGAGCAGAATCTGAATGTCAAACCTCCCACGTGAGGATTTGTATAAAAGCTCCATAACTCAAAGGCCTTTTGTTCAGAAGCATTTGTGACATCCTGGAAGTGCACATTGGGAAGGAAATCCATCCTTTATAGGTGGGCTTTTTCATTAATCCTTAAAGCAGGATCCTGTTAAAGGAACTGCTCCATTAGAAGTGCTGCTCCATCATTGTCTTTCAAAAAGGATGCCAAGGGGAAAAAAAAAATATAGTTGCAAGTAACCATATTTTAAGGGTTAAAAGTGTGGTTTGGTTTTTGGGGTGGTTTTTTTTTTTTTTTTGGTCTCAATTAAAAATTATTTTGGTAGAAAATGCAGTTACTTTCTAAATTATCATCCAGTTGTCTGCAAGGAGAATGTGGTGAGCACAATAAATGACATATCTCAAAGCTGGTGACTGATGAAGGCAGTGACCTCCCTAAGTTACTTCAGGTCTGGTTTAGCTTGAGAACCCACAACAACAACAACAAAACCCCAAGAAAAAAGAAACCCCAAATCAAAGCCCACCCAAAACATTTCTTCCTGATCAGTACAACAGAAAGAATCTATCTTTTAGACAGTTAAATTGTTTTAGAGAGAAGGAAAAACACAAGTGTGAAATATTTCCACATGTTTTCCAGCAAAATTATTTCTTCCTGTGTATTTTAGTAGAAAATGGCATTGCTTTCCCCTGACATTTATTCACTATTTCAATCTCTTTAGCGTTCCTGGAACAGGAATTGCTTCCATTTCAGAATATATGAAGACTTTCAACTCTTTCCATGGGATGGATGCAATGCTTATTGTTCCATCTGTGCATTTGTAGGGTGGGAGAAATAATTTTCTACCAATAGTGCAGACCATTAACTTGGACTTAATATTTCTTTGAGTCCAATATTCTGTGTTCAACTGAACCATATGTTCTTGAAACACTTGTTCTGAAGACACTGAAATGAAAAATACCTATTATGCTTCTCTTTTTCCTGTTTCCTTTATAAATCACTTTTGCTCTTATGAATGTCTGGACCTTTCCAAATCCCCAGCACAGCTGCAGTTTGAATCCATCTTCCCTGAGCTTCCAGCCTTGGTTTTCACTGTGACTTTCTCTGCTAAATTATTTTCTCTAAAGTATCTGTTAATGGAAGGGGTTTGACTTCCTGATTAAGTTGCATTTCAGCCTTCTTTTAGAAAAGCTGAATAGGTCATATTCTTTAAATCTCTTATGTTATAGGTCATTTTTTTCCAACCCTCTTTTCTTTGCATTGCAAAGATTGTATTTGTAGGTGATATTTCAACATCAAGTGAGCCAATCCTACATTTCAGCTGAAAATTACCCATTAAATGCTTTCTTTTCTCACCCACTCTCCTGTAGGGACAGATGGATAAAACGATTTTTCCTGTCAAGCCATTCAAAATCAGACAAGAAGGCTCACGATGCTTTTCATAGAAAGCCATCTACACATTTTAGTTATGATTCTATGACTGTGATTCCATGATTTTGGAAGTGATCCTGCACTTTTGCTCCTGGTCATGTAAGTATATTTCAGTGTATCAATAAGAGAGATTCTCTATATCTGTGTATGTGACCACAGAGCATGTTTGGTTTTTGTCTTTACACTGTATAAAAATGATTTTAAAAATCTCAGTCATTAGGAGTTATTCTATTTGGTCCTGGTCTCATTAAAAAGTATTTATTTTAGCACATCTAAACCAATCAAGAAAATAATGTTTTATTGAGTTAATACCTAATAACAAAGCAGGAAAGTCTGTCTGAAATATTTTAAGGTCAGGATGCTTCCCTAAGACATGAAGTTCCTTGAGGCGAGGTTCCCATGAACTCTTGCTCCAGACTTAGGAAGGAAATCCATAATTGTTGCAACATTATCCCTGTCCCTTGCAGCACACAGGGTGCTGCATCCTCAGACATCAGAATCCGGAGCAAAGTGGGCACTAATTTCCTCTGCCCTTTCAAATCACAGCATCAAGGGATGATAAAGGTTGGAAAGAGCCTCTGGAAATCTCCATTCCAGCCCCTGCTCTGCACAGGGCCACTGGATGTCAGGTTGCTCAGGGCTTTGCCCACTCCAGTTTGGAGCATCTCCAAGTCAGGAAATTCAACAACCCCCTGGAAATTTTTGCTGGTGTTTGAAGCCTTTTCAGGCTTTTCACTCTGTGGTTACTGCAGAGGTTAAACCATATTTTCTGTTTGATACACGAGCCTACACAGGACTCTGGAGCAGTAATTTCTGTGCCACATGACACTGGGCCAAGCCAAGGTCTCCCAGGCCAGTTAGGACTGCTCTGTTTTGTTTTCCAAGACCTCCACAAAGTGTTATAAAACACAGGAAACAAAGTTTCTAGAGATTGTTAGTATTGCTTTACCCCAGTTTCCCATTGCAAGCCTGTATCAGCTGTGCACCAGTCCTTTGTTACATTTTCCCAAATGCTGTTGCAAGTCTTCCCAAGGAAGTATTTCACACTGAAATAAATCACCTGGAATCTGTCTCCAGACTGACCTGGTACATGATGCTTTGCACAACAGGCAATGTCAAAGCAGGGTATTCCTAGAATCCCAGAATGCTTTGGATTGGAAGGGACCTTAAGGAGCATCTCGTTCCACCCCCTGCCAGGGACAGGGACATTCTTGCCCACAATGTTTAAGTTAAGCTTATTGGTGGGTTGTTAGAGGTGTAAATAACATTAACCTCACTATATCCATTAAAGTAAATAAGATAATGTGATGTTAAAATAACTCATCTTTGTAACCCTTTAATGTCTACAGAAAAGTACATCTTTTTAGGCAAATTATTTATCTGTGGAGCACTGTTGCATTCTTTATTGGAAAGAAAAAGTAATTTTCCCACTTTCTGTTTCTCCCTATAAGGGGCACAATACCTTGTTCATGGCCCTAGAATTGTTAACCAGTCTGGGATTCTGTGATATACAAAAGAACACGCCAATATTCGTAGATATCCAGGAAATTGTAGTGATCTTATGTAAAAACTGAGTCAGTATTTCTGGAGTCTCATCTGCTGAGACGGAAATGTCACATTTCATGAAGAAAGAGGGGTTTGGGAGTCGCTGTTTGCACTCAGGTGAAGCATGGCCAGGTCTCTTCCCACTTCCCCCTGGCGTTTTTGTGCTTTTATTCTACTTAGAATTCCCTTATCAGAGGATTTACATATTTGTAGAATTGTTAGAATTTTCCCCATGAAACAAACAAACCCAAACTCAGTGATTTGGAAATCCCAAATCCAGACTACATGTAAGCCTAAAAGGGGGCACGAGCTGAAAGTACAGTGCAACATCCATGGATTTTAATTCTAAAAACAGACTTTCAGCTTTTGAACTTGAAACCTTGTACCATACTTTAATTGTTACTATTTCCTCCCTTTCCTCATCTCCCACCTCCAAATTCCCCAAAGCCATATTTACATTCTTCAACCAAGACAAATGCTAATATTTATAGTGGCATTTACATATTTACAAGTAGGCAAAGTCTAATGACATAGAGTCTTTGCTCTGAAAAATCATTGGTAGGTTGTTAAAGCAAAAAAAAAAAATCTTACATTTCCAGTTGAGCACAAGAAAGAAGAAAATCATCAATTTATATTCATGTTTAGGTTACATGAATCATAAAACGTGCTTTAATATGCTGCATGTTATAAACAGCTTTTTAAAGCAGTTTTCTTGTTTGCAATAGTGTTTGTCATTTCACAAGGTATTTATTGACTGAAACAGACCTTCGTGGAAAAGAAATATTAAATTTTCAATTTTTTTTTTTTTTTTATAATTAAGGGAGCAAATTCTAGTTTATTTACTGGTAAGCCATTAGGAAATACTCACTGCTGAGCTTCAGAATTAAACACCAAGTGTTTGTGTGCTCAATTTGAGTGACCATCTGACCTATACAAGCATTTTTCTTTTATTTTTTTATATATTAAAATTATTCTCATCTCATTCCAACCCCTGCCATGGGCAGGGAACCTTCCACTAAGACCAGGTCTTCTCTGGGCAAACTGTGCCAATGCCTCAGCTGAATAAATGAATTCCTAAATAATCATTGACATTCTAAATTTAACAGCTGCTACAAAACTTAATGTCTGCTTGGTCTTGGGATTTTTGGGAGCTTTTTTGGGGTTTTTTGGGGGTTTTTTTGGTTTTTGTTTTTTTTTTTTTTTAATTTAGAATGAGTGTTATACATTAAGATAATATTTTATTTATCTAACTTAATAATTATTGAAACAAGAGCATCATAACCAGAGCAATTCATGATGTGGAGCTGAAGGTCTGACCACAACTGAAATCCTTATGCCAAAACCATTCCATTCTACTCACAGATAAACAACCCAAATTAATTCAATTTAAGCTTTCAAATTAGTAATCTAACATGTAAATAAATATTTATGAGTAGGTAGCTACTCCTGTCCACTCCATGTTGACAAAATAACGTGCTGGGGTGAAGATCTGACAGCAATCCTTGGGAACTGATGTTGCTCCTCCCAAGTGCAGTCCATGGAATCACACAGCACTTCCTAAATCACTGAAGTTCTGGGCAGAATCACGGGAGGCTCTGGTGAAATCTCCCTGCCTAGAATGACAATCTTCATGCAGTCTTAAAACTGATGCAATTTGGGATAATTTTGTGCTCCTAAAACGTGAAAGTATTGCAAAGAAAGGCAATAAACAAAATAAATTCTGTTGCATCACTCTCATACTCCCCTAATTGCTCCCTGGAGATACTCCCACCTTCATCTGTCCTGACATTGCTGTAAAACTTGGTGTTCCATGGAAGCTGATCCCAAAGGAGCACTTTTCCCCATACCAATATTGGCATAATATGTAAATATATTCAAATAAAGAAGTTGACCTGGGCTGGCTGCCAGAGCCCACCCAGCTGCTCTCCTGATCTCCCTCCTCAACAGGTCAGGGGAGAAAATGAGATAAAAAACCTCATGGATGGTGATTAAAAAAAAAAAAGAAAACAAACAAGGAGGTCACTTACTAATTACAGTCACAGGCACAACAGACTCAGCTTGGGGAAAATTAATTGAACTGATCACCAGCTGAAATATGTTTGGATAAAGAAAGCAAAATCAGATTAGAACAACACCTTCCACCACACACACTCTCCTAAACTCTCCCGAGGGGAGATGGGCAATGTGGGGTCATGGTCAATCCATAAAAAGCCCTCTCTGCTGCTCCTGCCTCCTCACACTTCAGTAATTTTAGAAAGAATTCCCAACAAATACATCTAGAAATTGCATGGGAAGCATTCCCTAACACAAGTCCAAGGGCAATTAACTGATGCTTCTAAGAGTGATGTAACACTTATTAAAATACAATGCAGTGCTCGGAGCAAACTGCTCCCAAGTTCCCTGTACTTCAGAACAAGACTGACTTGAATTTTGTAGTAGAACTGAAAAAAAAAAAAATACAAACAAAAATGGATTACTGACAACGAAACCCAAACAAATAGAGCAGATACATCCAACTTCTACAGAACAGCAATCAATAGGACTTGTGGGAAGAAAATTATTCTGATGCTTTTCAGGAACCGGACAAGAAGAAACACTAAATTGGTGAACGTGATTAGGATAAGAAACCAAGACTTCTTATTAAATTTCTCAAAACACTGTTGTGAGTGGTGCTGTTTTGCTGCTTATTTTTCTGTTACATTGGTCTGTGTAAAATAACAATCCTGAAATATTGGGGGAGACTAAAAAAAGCACTTTGCATCTATTTCTTCTCACTGCAAGAGCTTGGATGTCCCTTCAGTTGTGAAAGCTGAGCTACTTTTTGCTCTTTATGCAGATATTTGGGTAAATAATACGTGCTTAACTACCACCCCCACTTCCAATTTGCCCACTAATATCCCCATCCAGCTCCAATAAGGCATTTCATAATTTTTATATGCTGAGGGATGAAATAATAATCATGCTTAACATTCAAAATTACTTCAATTTTCACTCACTTTATAACTGAGTCACTCACAAGAGGATCAAGGAGGCACAATGACAAAGGAACATAATGGCATGGAATGGTTTGGGTTGGAAGGGACCCTAAAGCCCATTCAGTGCCACCCCCTACCATGGGCAGGGACACTTTCCACTAGCCCAGGTTGCTCCAAGCCCTGTCCAACCTGGCCTTGGACTCTGTCAAAAATCAGCATTTTGTTCTAGCACTGCCAAAAAACCCCACAAACAAGCTGGCAACAGCAGACCAAATCAAGTAAAAAAAAATCATACACCCCCCCATCCAAAAAAAAAGAAACCAACAAACAAAACCCGCTTCTATTTAAATTAAAAAATATTATTAAATTCATGTGTTCACACCAAACCTACCTGATGGTTTAGAGAAAACAGAGAGAACAGAAAAAACCAATTTGGCCACAGATGGTGCAGCAAAACTCAAGGAATTTTCATTTCACAGTAAAATCTCAGTTGTGACAGAGCAGGGTGTGAAGGTGGGAACCTCCTTCAAGACACCAAATTCCTTATGGGAAGGTTAACCCTATGCAATGATCCCCAAAAAAATGAGTAGTGTGGATTTTCCCAGTGCCCACCCTGTCCCTAGGCAGCTGTGCCATCAGTCCCAGGACAGAAGCTGTGCCACAGTCAAGGAATGGGGCAGGAAACAAAACCTACACCAGCAGAAGGTATCCCACCTCCTTGGATCTGAAACCTCTGGGGACACCAGCATGGAATCATGGGGACAGTTTGGGTTGGAGGGGACCTCAGAAGCCACCTGGTTCCAAGCCCTGCCCTTCTAGGACAGGGATGCATTATGGTTCCACCCATTTTCTTCTTCCCTTCACATAAATTTTAGCTGAGGAGCATAACTTAAATCCCTAAAAATCAAATGTGCTTAAATCTTAGCAGATCAAGCTCCTCAAATGTTTTCAGCGTTATGCAATCATTTTTGGATAGAATTTCACCTTGGACAAAGGAAACTGAGGAATCTAAAAGGTTCTCTTAGGTACATTTGAAGAGAAGTCTATGCATAATTTTAATGTAGAAATTAATAAGCCGGAGTCTTAGGCAAAATCTGCATGTTTTTTTTTAACTGCTAATTTTTATATGCTCTGAAGATTAAAATGACTATAGTTCAGACTAGTTTAATGACCACTCAATCAAGAGAGGTCACTGACTTTTAAGTCAACCTTGGGAATGAAGAACAGAATATCAGAGTCTTGTTTTACATCTGCCTAGAAAATTAATGATGCATTAAAACTTAATGGCAGTGGAGTCCATCACCCCTCATAAATGGTCCATCTCCATGTGTCAGTGTGTACATTAAAACGATGTGTCTTGGAGTAAATGAGAGAGGGATCAAAAATTAACCCCATCCTCTGTGTAATTACTGTGAGGTGATGGTTGGAATAAGCACTCCGACTTCTGACAGTGATGGAGATGCTTCCCCACCACAGACCTCTAGCTGGGATTGAGCTCCATATGGAGCACCAAAGTCACCCCACGAAGCTCTGCTGACATCAGCATGAGTCAGACCCCATTAGGGTTTTATAAAACCTCATTAGAAGGTCAAATGAAAGAGTAAGTTTTGCGAAGTGGCAAAATATATTTTTTCTTTCGTAATATTTATTCCATGTGTCAAGTGTTCACAACACTCCCCTCTTGAAGTGAGCAGCAGCAAGCACAAAGGGTTGATTACTATTAAGGGCTTTCCTTTGAAATGCAAAATCTCTGCACAGACTGAACACATCATCTGTTACCCGAGGCAAGGGTGTCTCAGTACAAAGCAGCCTGAGCCCTGACTCTCCCCCATGGCCACTGTTGGGAGAGATAGGTGGAGCTCACCCTGCTTAGTTTGAAACATAAAAGAGAGAAACCCCAAAAGTTTCCAGCAAACAAAACTTATTGGTAAACAAAGGTTCCTCTCAGGGGGTTAGCAAGCCAGGATAACTGAAAATTTTTAGTGCAGACTGTCCAAGATACTTGTAAGGAGGAATCGTGGAATCACAGAATATCCTGAGAGGGAAGGGACCCTCAGGATCATCCAGTCCAACCCCTGGCCCTGCCCAGACACCCCAACAACCCCACCCTGTCCATCCCTGGGAGCGTTGTCCAAACTCTCCTGGAGCTCTGGCAGCCTTGGGGCCGTGCCCATTCCCTGGGGAGCCTGGGCAGTGCCCAGCACCCTCTGGGGAAGAACCTTTCCCTGAGCTCAGCCTGACCCTGCCCTGGCACAGCTCCAGCCATTCCCTGGGTCCTGGCCCTGTCACAGGGACCAGAGAGGAGAGATCAGTGTCTGACCCTCCTTGAGGAAACTGTTGAATACAACACTAAATTCCTTCCTGGAAAGCACCAGGAAGCTGCCCAGAAGGATTAAAGGACTGCACACATCCTCAGAAAAATGCAGACACAAACACAGCAGTAACTAATTCAGAACTCAGCTCCACATCCTATGTGAAACATCTTATGAAACATCCCAACGACAGAAACTGTGACACTAACATGGCAGATATTACTAAAGATTTCTTTCAGACCCTTTCAAAGCACCTTTTTGAAGTGAAATGCTTTGAAATAAGGCATTGTTTGATGTGAATTGTCTTTAAGAGGAGTAGAAAATCTTTCCCAGAGGACTTCCAATAACACCTCCTGACCTCTTCAAATGTATTTCAGACTAGTAGTCCCAATCTGTGGCTCTAAAATCCTTTGCTGATAGGGGAAATGGGAAAGCAATAACAGACATCAGCTGAGATTCTGTGACTTCCTCAGTATTATTGCCCACGGGCTGCTGGGTATCAGGCACTCCTGCCTGCAACAATGAGAAAGTATCACTGGTGTAATTTAATTCATTAGAGAAGCTTTTTGGTCGATCATCCAGACTTTGCTTCTGCTTAAAAACATCCCTTTCTGACTGCAGCGGTGAATTGACCGAAGAGAAACGTGGGGATTTTATTTCCAGGGAGCTCCCATCCCTCGGAAGATGGAGCGAGCCCAGGGACAGTGATTCACTGCACTCCACATCCCTCACCCCACTCGATGCAGCCCAGGCAGAAATTCCATTACAGCTAAATGGAAATCAATTACACTTTTCATAGGCTAACTGCAAGTCAATGGTTTTAAAGGATGGAAATCCAAAGTTCACTACAAGTTTCTTATTACCGAAGAAATCATTCAAAAGCAACCCAAGCCCTGAATATTTGGGGAGTTAATAGTTTGAAAAAAGCTCAATACATTCAGTTAACAACTGAGGGTAGAGAAGCCTCATTTATTAGGTAAGTCAGAAACTTCAGAGGTGAAATTATAGAGATAGATCTTAAGTCATAACCATTTTTGTCCCACATATGTACATTCCGCTGCAAGCAATGGAGGAATCACAGAATTGTAAAGGTTGGAAAAGACTTTTAAAATCATCAAGTCCAACCATAAAACCAGTACCACCAGCATGTTCACCACTAAACCACGTCCTCAAGGGCCAAATCCACATGTTTTTTGAACACTTCCAAGGATGGCAACCCCAACACTTCCCAGAGCATCTTTTTCCAATGCCTTACAAACCAAAGGAGTTGTAGGAGCCTTGTTACTGAAGTAAACTGAAAAGAAGTCATTTATCAGCCTGCAAGTGACCTATACAGACATTTTTATGGATTGCAGTTGGACATCTGGCATCCCCTTCCTTCATCCTCCTGTGTCTGCTCAGCTTTAGTAACTGATCCTACTCCTCTTGAATTTTTATTGCCTTGTGTTGGTTTTGAAGAACAATTACCTGCTAAGTGTTGCTAGCTTTTGCTTTAGCTTTGCAAATAAATGTGCTGGTGGCCGCTAAATGAAGTGCTAGAAGTAAAAACTATCAGAAATTATTGCTCTCTTTGCAAAATGAAGTCTGCTTCTAATGCAAAGAATCTCTGGTACCCAAAATAAAAACCTCTAGAGCTTAATCGTAGAAAATCTGTTTCAGTTAATATTGAATTATTGACCTTCTCACAGAAGTACTGCTAGTTCAGGCAATTTCTGTACCAGCAAGGAAGTTTAGCATTAAAAATAAACCCGTCTGAAAATAGACTGACTGTGGGATTTTGCACATTTGTGATTTCCAAGTATGAGCATAATCTTTATTGCAAAAGCCCAGAGACAATCCCATAAATCATTGCCCAGCAGCCATTGCACCTATACCTATAATGCCCTAAGAGCTTAAAATTAATGTAAATATGGGCTGCTGCCCAAATGGGTGGGTTTTCCTCACACTTGTACTCTGCTCCATTAGATTCCCAATAGTTTCCTCCCACAGCTGGCAGGATGGATGGGAACAATTCATGGGAACAGGGATGAGGAGAAGACAAATTTCCCATTGAGAATAACCCCCACACACTGTTCAAGATGAATAAATCATGAAATCAAAGCATAAATCCTGTGTTAATATTACATATTCACATGTATATTATGAATAATTTACTGTGACCAGCTCAGTTCTTCTGTATCCTTTCTCCAGGGAAAGTTATTGTGATGGGGAAAAGAATTCCCCTGTTCCTAAATCCAGTTGTCTTTAACATGAATCTTTAAATTGCATTCACAAAAAGGCCAGATCTCAAATTTTAAATGTTTTATTTAAATTTTAAAGGCCAGGCTCTTTAATTATCACACCAGGTTCCTTGTAAAACAAACTATTTTCATTACTAATTGTTTTCTTTCCTGTATCATTGCAGTTAATTTTTCTAGTAAGTTTTCCTTACAGTGCTGTTTTACATCATTTTCAAATCCTCATATAAACCCAGATGGGATTTAAGTCTAAATGGATATATTTGTTATGTAGCTTTCAAAATAATAGGATTGCCTGCAAAATAAAATATTAAAAGGACACATTATGCAATTTTACTTGCAAATCCCAACTGGATCCTAGTTATATGTTGTCTTCTCCTTAAAAACACTATTTCAATATTCCAAAAGAAATACCACCCTCATTTTGGGGTTTTTTGCTACTTTAAAAAGTCTCTACTTGCAAGTCTCAATGAAGCTGCCAATTTTCCATAGATTTTTCTCAATCATTAAGCTCAAGGTGATCAGAAGTGTGGATATTATCGTACCCTAACACTGGATCAATGTCACATTCTCCATGTAATTGTATATAATTTTCCAATAAATATCTGTCAGTTTTTGTTGTATGCTTAACTTTTGCAGATTTTTTTTTTATTTTTTGTAAACAGGCTTATTATTCTGAGCCTTTAAATTGATCTGGGTTTAAGTAATTGCTGTGCTACATTCAACCTTTAGCCTCCTCACTGTACAAAACCACTGATAAAATTTTTTGTGAAGATAAAATTTTCAATGATTGACCATAAACTGTCAAATAATGTATTGCATAAGAAATATCTCAAAACTCTTTATGAATATTTTTATTTAGTCTCAGCCAAAAGAGTTAGGTGATGTTACCTGTTCATTGCTTCAGTGCCAGAAGTGAAAAAAAAACCAAAACCAAAATCTTCTGTCACTTAAAAAGTTGCATTTTATTTCAAGCCTTTTTTTGAGCATTATATTTTTAATTAGATGGAATATTCACACTGAGTCAGGAAGCGGAGAAAAAGACAAATTTTTGATAAATAGAGCAATAATCAGAACAAAAAATGGACACTGACCGAACAAATTAATACCAGAAAATAAAAGTTTGTAGCTTTGAAATAGTTTCTCAATAAGTTAATTCAATTTCTTCATGGTACTATATGTCGTGATTATGTGCCTCCTAAACAATTTTTATAATAAACCAGTGCTACTGATACAAATATTAAATAGCAATAGCAACGAGTTACTAAAGTATGATATCTGTAATAAATTATATTTGAGATATTAGAGTATAAAATATATTGTATATTCTTGCTGGCCATTCTTTTGTGGTGAACTTTTCAAGATACATCTCTCACTACATTGTGGCAATTAAAAACTAGCTTTATGATTACAAAGAGACAGCTTGAAGGCTGGGTTTAAAATATAGAGGCCACCAAGAATATCAGCACGACATGTTGGGAGAGACCTTGACAGTCCACGGGCAGGAACAAACTGAATCCTCAAGAGCTTGAACAAAAACCAGAATTTCCCAATCCTTGCAGTCATGTAGATGTTACAGCTGGGCAGAAGCAGCTGCAGGGCACAGGGTGACAGGGTGACAGGGTGGCAGGGTGACAGGGTGACAGGGTGACTTGGAGATGCCAAGATCAATAGCACAGGCAGGAAGAGCACAAGAATTGCTCTCTGGTGATTAAATTGAAATACACCTTCACTCACTGCACTTGATCTGCTCTAGTCGGATTTTTAGTCTGTTATTCTGCTCTGGAGGGTTGGCTCTAATCTGAATGCAGCATCTGTGGTAGCATCAAAATATTGAATCCATTTAATCAAGAGGGTTTTTGGGGCCTTACAGAAATCCGAAATAAATATCAGCTCTGTGTTCAGTGTTGGTTCTCTGTGCTTCCTCCACTGAAACAGGCTTGGTTCTTGCCAAAAACACATTTCTCGTGGTGGTGGGGATTTAAACTTGATGGGGAAATGAACACAGAAAGAAAAGTATTGTGGCAAAAGGAACTAGAGAGTTACCAGGCCTTCAGAAAATTGCTGTCAGAGGTTTTAATGCTGGAAAGGAACACCAGGGTCATACACCACATTGTGTGCACCCATGGATTCTTGCAGCCAATCTCAAACCTCTCAAACAGACAACCATCCTTAATCACTGAGACTACTACAACCCTAAGTTCATTTTTAAAAATTTTTGCTGTTTATTCACCTTTAGAAATTTTCATCCGGTTCCTCCAGCTAAGCTGAGTAATTCTAGTTTCTGGGCACTACATTTCATATCCTTTCCCATCAAAAATCCCCTCTCTGAGCCAGGAATTGATAAAATAATTCCTAATATTACCTTAGATACGGAAAACATGTCTATATGCTCCTTTTTCAGCTGCCAATTTTTTATTTTCTTAGGAAAATGGAAAAAATGTTGGCCCTGTAACAGAATGAATAATTAGGTTAATAATTAATAGACTGGTTAAGAGTTAGTTGAATAAATGTTCACCAAATAAAATTTCCCAGATCATAAGTATATTAAGCACAACTAGCAGAGGGTTTGCAAGATTATTCAAACAAGATAGACCAACACAATTCCCAAGATGACTGCTCTCATCATGTGTGCCCAGGTATTGAACTCCAGGGGTAAATAACATTGGTGTTAGACTCTACCCTAAACATTAAGATTGTCTGGAATTTTTCTTTCTCTGCACTGTGCTCAGTGGAGAGAAGATGCAAATTGATCTCACTCATCTTCCATTTGTTCATAACTTAGAGAATCTTGTTACTACAAGCAAAAGAATACCAATCTTCTCTTTGTAGGCTTTCATTTCTGTCCTCAGACCCACAGAAATACATTGATTTTAAAGTTGCTCAGAACATAAACACACTGTTCTCACAGCAATGAAATACTCATTTACAGAAGTAAAACTGATTCTTAGGTGCTGCTTTATTATTCAGTATTCTCCTCTGTTATACTCTCATGCTGTTCATGGCTGAAGTGAATTGTCACACATACTACAGAGATTTGAATTATAATTGAATTATATTTTGTCAAAAAAAGTTTTTGTTAGAAAGAAAAAATAAAGTAAGATTAATTATTTTTTTTTAAACTATATGAATATCAAATAGTGTGCAATGACTGCAAACTGCAAACTGTTAGTGGGGACTACTGATTTATAGAAGGATTGACACAAAATTTTATCTGAACAGCATCCAAAGAGTCAACGCTGAGTGGGTACTGAGGGCTCAGATTACAACCACTGCATGACCTCAGAATTTCTGTCTCACTTCCACATCAATTGGCATTATCTGACCATTAATGGAATTAATATACAAAGAACCAAGGTGGGTGTAACCTTGAATTCAAAACTTTCTTTCTCTCTTTATTCTGCTCATAAAGAAGAAAAACCTTCATGGTTATCTTAAAAACTGCTTCCCCAAAAGTGGATCCTTACAGAATACAGCTCCTGAGTGATGTGACTGGATTCATACACTTGGAATTAGGAGACTTTTTGTCTTAAATGGTAGATTCAGCTTTTCTGAACTGCAGCTCAATGCCAAGGCTTGGAGACAACGTGCTCTGAGTGAGTAGTCATCACAATTTCAACCCTTCTCCAATGGGAATATCTTGTCCCTGGTGCTTGAAACTGCAGAAGATCAGGGCAACAGGACAGTAAGGACTCTGATTGGTGATGCTTAAGTCTTTATCTAAATTTTAGGTATTTGACCAAAACCACTGCAACCTGGTCAAATGCCAGCTGGCTTTCAGTTTTCAGTGTATGTGGGGTTCTCAGCCCTCTGAGTGAGGACAAACAGAATTCTCCTCCCCAGAAATTTAACAGAAGATAAAACCTGCACAGAAGACAAAAACTGCAAGTCCACCCCAAACCTGTTGAAAAGTGGTGACAATGGAAATCCTACAGAATAGATTTCCAAAGTCCTCCAGAAACTGAGTTTTGAAATAGCAAGGCTGTTGTCTTCCTGTCCTTCAGAGTGCTATCAAAATGACAGCTCTGTTAATGGCATAACCATAGTTTTAACTATTTCAGAATGACATTCCCTATGTGCTGCTCTAATCACAAAGGTCTGGGGGCTAAGACAGGATTATTCTAAACACAGAGCTGCTAAAGGAAAGCTAAATTTGGTATTCTCTTTGTTTCTTAACCTAAAGCAAGCTGTGTCTGGATCAAAACATGTTCCAGCAGGCAAATAGAAGTGGAGAAGCTCAGTTATTCCAGGAAAGTGTCCCTGCCCATGACAGGAGGTAGAAAACAGATGATCTTTAAGGTTTCTTCCAATGAAACCCTTCTGTGATTCCATAAAATACTGATTAAAAAAAGCTTACTTTCTACTATTGATGCCTTGTGAAGGCTGACCTAGAACAGAGGCTAGACAGAGTTAAAGAATAATAATGGATCCACCTTGGGCAGCACAAGAGCCCAGCCAGGGCTGCACCCAAGATGAACCAAAATGGTCACAAAATGGACACCAGTCATGGGGTCTGTCACTTTTATGAGTTCTGGTCCGTTTGCATATCGGAGTTAATTGTCCAGTTACAGCTTCAGCCCATCAAGTCCCATCTTTCTTGTTTTTCTCTCTTCAGTCCACGTTGTTTGTGCTCTTGGGCCTCAGATTTGGATCATTTGTCCTTGGTCCCCAGCTAGAGAAGGAATTGTTTTGTCTCCCTACTCTGTGGAGAGAGCTCACCATCCCTAATATGAAGCCCAGACCCACACACTAAAGCAGCACAGAATCTGAAAAATATAAAAGCTAAAACCTGAGGCATCACTATGAAGGCATGAAAGGACCAGAATTAGTGTGGAAGTAGGACCACATAAAGGATTCAGGAGCCATTTGATTCCTATGAGATGGATCTTCTGGTTTGGAAAGCAACCAAGGTCTCAGGCCTGTGAGGAGGAGCTGCCACGGAGTCCATGCTCAGCAGTGTGGATGTGCAGCTGTAGCTGCACTGAGCTCTTTCTACTTCAACCTTTGGCCTTGAGGAAAGAAAGAGTCAAGAGGAATCAGAGGTGCCTCCCCAATGTCTGCAAAGATAAGTGAGGCCTTTGTGCCTCTTTCAAGAGCCCAAGTCCGCAGTGCCTCTTGCTCTTCAAGGAAGGCATTTCACAGATCTGACGGCATGGCCGCAAAGCTCCCAGCAGAACTGAGGCTTTCTTTCCACCCCTGGCAACGATTAACCTTTTCCCTCAGATCTCCCAAGGCGAGATGAAAGATCCCTAAAGATCAGAACTCCAGCAAGAGAGTGCGACCCACTCTATTAAGGGCTTTAAACATGAAGACCAAGACCCTGAACCCCATCAAAACACCAACAAGCAGTTTGTGCACACTAGAACAGCGGGAAGGATCAAAAAGCCCCGGCCCAAACTTCGTAGGAATTGCCCTGCTTTGTCCTGCATGAGCTGGAGGCAATTGCAGAGATTTTTAGCAGCATAGAGCATGTTTGAAGTAGTTTGGCGGCGATCTGACAAAGACATGCAATAATGTTATGTCAAAGGAGCAGGAGTGCTGCAGGCCACAGACACTGTAAGGATGGGAAAGAGACCAGGCTGAGTGGGGCTTCCTCTCGATCCTTCTGTAGCCCAACAGCACCACACACCTTCTGCTGGCAAACACAGGAGAGCTGCCTGTCTCCTCTGGGAATGGTCTCTCTAAATTCCCACATTAATCTGGCTGTGGTTGGTTACAACCATAGTTTAGGCCCTTCACGGCTGGAACGTGATGAAAGGAATCACTGAGAGTAAATTATAGAGGAAGGAAACCACTGTTATTCTAAATAATAATTTGTGGGGTGACAGTTAGAAGATGACAAGGGACAGGACACGAGGGAATGGCTGAGGTTGTGTCAGAGAAAGTTTAGGTTGGCTGTTTGGGAAAGGTTCTTCCCCAGAGGGTGCTGGGCACTGCCCAGGCTCCCCAGGGAATGGGCACGGCCCCAAGGCTGCCAGAGCTCCAGGAGAGTTTGGACAACGCTCCCAGGGATGGACAGGGTGGGATTGTTGGGGTGTCTGGGCAGGGACAGGGCTTGGACTGGATGATCCTGGACAGGATATTCCATGATTCTATCTGTAAGCAAGTCAATGAATATTAAAAGATCCAATCACAGGGAAACAATCCTGCAATGATAGCCAAACTATTAAGAACAACAAGGATACCATGAAATCATTAATTATATACCTAATATAACCTGCTAATTATGACTACTGCATACTCAAGGTGATACAGACATCAGGTGAGTCCAACTGATTAAAAGCAACTCTAAAATATGATGGTGTTTGCTACATGAATCCCAGTGTGGTCCAAGTAAATTACTTATAGAAATATCAAGGTAAGTGTCAAGCTGTGAATTTTCCTCCTGGAGGAGTGCTGAGCTGTGACCACACCTGGGCAGGATAAGTCTCCTTGGAGGCTGTAGAATTGAGTTTCCATTGTTTAACATGTTGTCCCAGGGGAAACCCATGCTGGAGCTGAGGTGTTTCTGTGTGACAAATACGATTCAGCTGAACATTATTCACAGCTTTGTCAACACTTCTCCCCAGTGTTTGAAGAAGTTATTTAAGAACTCCAGGAGTTGGAAAAAAAAAAAATGTTTATTTGAAACATAATGGATGTGTGGAGAAGAAAATCAAAAGTAGTGTAGATGACAGATTTTTTTTATAGCTATGGAATGAATAATGTTTTAATCCTTTGCACAGGAGAACGGGTGAGGGAACAAAATAAATCTCTTAAAGGTCACAGGTGGTGCTTTGTCTTCATAATAAAAAAAGTTGAGCTTCACAGTTTATAAAGAGACTTTTTTTGTGCTTTTTTCTGCTGCTTGTAATAAGACCTACAGGCTTATTACTCTCCTCTAAGTATTATTTAAGCAGGCCAGGAAACCATTTTCTTAGTCAGCTTTAAACATATTGAACCGTTTTGTGGCTGTTTTGTGGCTCCTGGCTTTGGAATAATGAAGTTTTCAGCAGCAGTAATATCAATACCTTTGCAATAGTTTCTTTTGTTTGTCTGGAACAAAAGAAACCAACAAAAACAGAGAAAAACAAACAAAAGTTTGTCTGTTTCTTAAAATATCAGTATTAAAGTCATCAGCTACAGGTGTTCTAATTAATGAAATAAAGAAAAACTGATGAAGAAATGGCAGTGTCCAGGACACCAGTTGTTTGAAAATGCTTGGCAACATTGCAGTGGTTCCTGATTAAAGGGAAAACAAAAGCCTAGAGAGAAAACACAGAATTTCAGCCCCAAAACCACCACTGGAAAATGCATACAGTAAGTCAGAGTTTCTAAGTGAGGCCACAAATTTCCTTGATTTTTCTGGTAGAGAAAAAAAACACTGATTAATATTTAGAAAGTAAATATGACTTTTTTTTTTTTAAATTTAGAATGAACAAATAAACAGATTCATCAAATATGTGAGAATTGGCTTTTTTCCCTAACTTACTGGTAACATTCCAAAACGTCAAATTCTAAATTGGGATGAATTACATCTCAAGAGGTAATTTCGACTTGCTAAAAATCATTTGCAGGTGGGCGTAGTTTTGGAGTCTTCTTCAATGCTCTGTGCACTTTGACAGCATTAAAGGCTGAATTTTGGCCCTCTAATTCAGGCTTTGAAGAACTGCCTTTGAGTTAACAAATGGTATTTCCCATAAAGCCTCTCTCCACTTAGAAATACTATTTAATATGTTCTGGTGATTAGGCTGCAACAACTCATGTTTGCTGCTTTTGAGGATTCAAGAGTGAGTGGCTTGGCTGAGAGAGCATAACTGGGAAAGTTGTATTTACTAAAACCTCTGTGAAGTCCCTGAATGCAAAATAACATTTTATATATACATACATACATATATATATAAAGGGAAAGATGCAAATATTTAATTATACTCTCTTGAGTATTGTTTGCTTATAGCAAAGTTCTTCCTCTCCAACACTCTTGACAATAATAAATCATTAAAAATTACCAGATTTTCTGTTTTAATTTGGGGCAAGGAACGTGGGAACGTGGGATATTCAGCAAAAAACTAAGTGGGCATTAACGGGATATAAGTTTGAGCAATAAGTTTATTTACAGAGGTATCTAAAGTCTTGTTTTAAACTCTGAATCACTCCAGAGCTGGAAGAACATTCTAGGCCTGCAGAACACAACCAGCTGTTTATTTCAGCCCCTCAAAGCAGGGCTTTTTCTTTCTTTTTCCTTTTTCCTCCTGTCTTTTATAGCCTAAGTGCTTTACTGTGTTACAAACCCAGGTTCATTTGTAGTAAAACACCCACTTGACATTTGTAAGACTCTTGCCACTGATTTCCTGGGAACAAGGTTGATTTCTAAGCACTTTTATCATGAGAACATAGGCTGTAAAGCTCCAATAATTTTAGAAAGCTCCTTAAGTAACTAGTTTAAATTGATACTAAATTCTTTAGATAAGAGTTTGTTTTACAGGGAAAATTGGAACGTACTACTGAATTCAAGAGCATTGACCTCAGCTAGATTTTCCAAATAAAAGATATATATACATTCTGTTCCAAGAACTTTGAGAACTCACCTTTTATTTTGCTTCTGCATCTGTCTTTCTAAGTATTTTCAAATTCGCTTTTTAAAAAGAAGGACTTTGCCAACACTGGATTTAGGTGAAGACTTTTTTTCAGTAATAAATTTTCTTCCTTAGATATGCATCACTGCATGGAATACTTTGCCTGGAAGGAACTGTACTCCTGACTGAAGCTTATTATGGTGTCAAGGGTTGAAGAAAGAGCAAACAAGTGAAAAAATGAGTCGTGAACTCCGTTATCCCGTCCTTCACTTATAATTTTTAATTTTTTTTCCATTGAAATGGTTATAGATCCCTACTGGTTTCCATTTACTATCTTGAAACACTTTTTCAACTGGTTACTGTTGATTAAAACTTGAATTTCAGAATTAAACTCAGTGAAATATGAAGATCCTGAGCAGCCTTTTTTCAGAAGAGATGAATACAAAACAGTTTTACTGTTGATGTAGCCTTTTAACATTAATCCAGATCTCCTCAGGCATTAGAAACAGATAATTGTGAATGAAATGTTGGCTTATTAAAGAAGAATTTGAAAGTACATTTGAATGCACTGATTTAAGAGATATTGTCCTGTTCCCATAGAACCATAGGACAGTATAGGTTGGAAAAGACCTCCAAGATCATCCAGTCCCAGCTTGGAATATCATGGTGCCCACTAAACTGATCAAACCAGAAAACAGAATAGCCAGAACGAGGTTTAACACACTGGACAAATGTTCCCAAATAGTTTTAATGTTCTACTTCTTGCCTTGCTGTCCCTGAACAAGGGATAACCTCAAAAAGAAAATTGCAAGAAGAAAATCAAAAACAATAATAAAAGCTTCCCTTCCTAATTCTGAAGAATATCAATAAACAGACAAAGTAGCTCTGTTGCTTTTAAGAACACAGAAAAGGAAGTTCCAGCCAAGGAAATGCACTGGAAATTCAGAATTTGCATGAAGTTACCTGTCTGAAAAACAAAATATCCCAGCTAAAATGCTGCTAACAGAGTCTGTGGAAACTCTGCCTTCAAAGTCCTGGGAGTGATGAGCCCTTCCCCACAGTCTCCCTGTCAGGGGAATGCTGGCACACCAGTCAAACAACCAAAGCAGCAAACAGCTTCTGGGAACACATCCTTCCACTCCTCTAAAACCAACTCATTGAAAACAAACACAATCCAAAGTACTTATGCTTCTCCAAAGATACATCCTGCTGGGAAAATATCAGCAGCTCAGGAAAAGCAGAGGGAACACCAATTCATCCTGCAGGAAAACCCTGCTCACACATTGCCACAGCAATTCAGAGAAAGCCAAGTTTCACTTTTGAAATGTTAAGAGGGTTGGTTTGTTTTTTTTTTTTTCAATCAACCGAGTTAAAAGAGGCTGAAACACGGAGCCAGCAGTGGTCCCATATGGAAGTGTTGTCACTAAGCGTGACTTCAAGGGGGTGTCTAAAGCAGACAATTTAAAGGCCACCAGGCTTTAAAATCCATCATCACAAACTGTCTTCATTTTTGGGGGTGTTTTGAAATCTAAACCTGAACAAGTGATGGAGCAGCATCACTTCTTTTAGGGAACTGAGCTGCTCCCAAGTGACTCAGAGCAGTGGAGCAGTGCTGAAGCAGGGACCTGTTTCCTGCACAAGGCAGTGAATATTTGCCTGCCTTGCACCAAGGCATGAGCACACTGAAATAGTGCAGCTGGCAGTGATACAAAATGCCTTTAGCAACACTTTTTGTGAGAGGAGGACACTCTGAGCATAACTCCATACATTTACATTAATATCTGCAACCACAAAGGGGTCAGCAGAGACATGCACAGAAAGAGCAGGGGAAAACACTTGGAAACAGTAGAATCAGCAAGATAAAAATAGGGAATTGAGAAGCAGGAGAGCTGTGTGCTGGGACCAGGTAATTCTACAGAATAAGCAAGAAAGAAGCCTGGTGAAACCAGAAAAAGTCCTGGTCTCAAAAATAATTTAAACTGTGTCAAGGGCAGATGAGATTGTCCCCTTTTCTTTTGGGAGAAGGGTATAAAACACCAGCAATGGGAAAGGAAATCTGGGGAGGAAACAGGACTTGGATTCCATCTCCTGCTCTCCAGCTGACTCTGCCACAGGCATTCTGGCAATGTCTTCTGTTGAGACAGAACTGTCCAAACTGATGTCAAAATCTGCTGCTTTCCTGTCATTTGTCCTGTTCATGGGTCTGTGTTTCACGTGTTTTATTGGTTGGTATTGTTCAAGGCCAGGTTGGACAGGGCTTGGAGCAACCTGGGAAGGTGGAAGGTGTCCCTGCCCATGGAAAAGGGTGGGACTGGATGGACTTTAAGGTTCCTTCTAACCCAAACCAGTGTGAGGTTGGGATTCTGGCACTGGTGCCATCTATACTCAAAATGTACCTGAAAGAGCTGCAAAAGGCTCTTCTTGCAGCCTATCCCATATGGAATTTATCCTTCTGCCAGCACTGTAACTCACAGCACAGTCACAGGGGAGATCGTGCCATGCTCCCCACCATCAGTGAGGTGTCCTCACAGCTCCTCCTGCTCCACATGGCAGAGGAGGGATAAATAACTGCAAAGGCATTTGATTTTGGCTNTTCCTTAGCAGACACCCGTCTTTTTAAACCAAGACAAACTTCCTTTTCAGAGAAGTTGTGCAGCATAGATTGCTCCTTTGGAAAACCCAGCAAGCATGGAATCTGGCAAGGTGCTCCAACCATTTATAAAACATCAGAAAGACACCTCTCTCTCAAGCAAGTAGAGTGATACCTGTGTTCAAAAAAAGCACTTAAATTTTCACTCAATTGCTCCCAAGTGCCCAAGCCAGAAAAGACAGAAAGTGAACTGGCCTCAGGCAACCAGGAGTCCCTTGGTTTACCTTTGCAGTCACCACAGGGAAATCACTCTTGTATTCTAGAAATGTAAAAATATTGCATTTGGATTAAATAAATAGTCCTGACAGCGTAAGACAAATCATGTTTGTTTGGCCCATGTAATCAGGACAATGAGAAATGAGCTATTTACACTGATAATCTCAGGCTGTTATCAGTAAGATTAATTTGTCTGCAGAGACATTCCCAGGTGACCCCAAGATCCTGTACTATATTTATGCTACACCTCGGAGATTTATGAATTGAGGGAGTCACGAAGAATATTGTGAACACTTTTAGATTCATTGGAACACAAGAAAAGAACAAAACTAAACTTAAGGATTTTGTTGTAAATTTGTTCCCTACAGTTCAAGGTTAACTCTGGGAATTTGGCTCAGATCTGTGAATTGAAGAAGCATTCCCTGGATCTTACTGAAATTTTCCATTCAGCAGCCTCCCCCTGCAATGATGTTATTAGCATTCCCAGAAAAGCCTCCGGAGCAGAACCAGGCTCAAGAATGCATTTAGCAGCAGATGCAATAATAGCAAATTTATTGCCCTGAGGAGGCAGCTCTTGTTGATTATATATCTATTTTTTGGACACTGACTTCTGAATTATTTGGTAATCACTTTATTTGTTGGCCTTACGAGACACAGAGAACCACTGGAACTGTTTACTGACTGTTTGCCTCCACTTTTCTTATTGTCATTTCAAGACCTGGAGCATTTGCTCTGGGCTAATTGGCTAATGCTTGTTCAAACTGACTCTTGCTTTAAATCCCCTCCCAAATGAAGAACTTAGGGCAACCATTAGAGAAATGGTGCTGTCGGTTTTCTTTTCTACAGGATTCTCACAAGATTTCTTTGTCCTTCTTACCCCCTTTCCTTCTCTTGCTGATGCTGTTTCTGCACCTCAGAACACCCAGCTTGAGTGAGTGAGCTCAGCACATGTCCAGGTCACTGCTCCAGATGGAGAATTAAACTATTTAGTGAATCCTGCAAAGCTACACAATATTCCGTTCAAAGAAAGACAATTATGTTGAGATTTGAGTACTGTTAATGCAAAGTTCTCACAGGAGCTACTGGTTTTCTCAGGATATTCTGGAACCCAACTGTGGCTATAGAATGCTCCATGTTGATCAACAAAACCTGACAATACTTTTTACAACAGTGTTTTCTAGCTCCCCGCAGGAGGTGTTCTTCAGACAGCTGTCCCTCATTAGTTTTTCTCCTATTTCTCACTGTCAGCAAATTTATAAGATCAGAAAAAAACCCAAACAAACAGAAAAATCCCTGCTTTCTGTTGTCTGCAGAATCCCAAAAGGGTTTGGGTTGGGAGGGACTTTAAAGCCCACCCAGTGCCACCACTGACATGGGCAGGGACACCTTCCACCAGCCCAGGTTGCTTCAAGCTCTGTCCAGGCTGGCCTTGGACACTTCCAGGGATCCAGGGGCAGCCACAGCTTCTCTGGGCACCCTGTGCCAGGGCCTCCCCACCCTCCCAGGGAACAATTCCTTCCCAATATCCAATCTGGCAGTGGGAAGCCATTCCCCCTTGTCCTGTCACTCCATGCACAGGTGTCATTTTGAGAGAGAGGTTCTTTGCTTGCTCTTGGTGTTGATTTTTTTCTCTTGGTAGTCATTTCCCCTCCAAAATTTTGGTCTGAGTCTTCATGTATGCAAAAAGTAACCAAAAATAAAACTTCCCCCCACTAGAGCTCATGTGAGTCTGGGGTCTGCACTGGAAATCCTACTATTGGTAAATTCAGGTGGGAAAATACAGGATAGAGTTTCTCAAGGAGGTCCAGTTCCTACAAATATTTGGTATAATCAGGGTGGCCTTTTATCTAACACCACATTTCAGCACAATAAGAGATGTACTTCAGCCAGCATGGGAAGAGGAAGAAGATAATCAGAATTTTGGGGTATTTGCCAAAAAAACCCCCTCCTTTACCATTAATGAGTTCCTTTAAAGCTTACCCCAAGTCTCCAACTGGCAATATATACTAAGGAAATAAAATTTAAAACCCTTCTAACGAATGAAAATACACTGTTAGAATATTTTCACTATAAATACACCCTCCTGCATGATGAGGCGATTTCTGCTTTGTGAGACCTTTCATTTATCTGCTCTAGGTGACAATTATCAAGCAGAAATCACAGCTATTATTCTTTTAATCTAATCAGCTATAGTCTAGTTTACTTCCAGATGTATCCTATCGACTAAAAAAAGAAAACTCTAATAATTCACAGTTTCTCTGGGATCAGTTTGTCATAATTTGATTAATTCCCTCCTCATCTTCTTCTTGCTTTCGAATGTTATAAATCAGCCTAATCAAATTATTGTCACTTTCTCCATACAGGCAGAAAAAAAGACAGATTGTCTTTGCTGTCAGCAGTTGGCAGAAGTCTGAAGTATGAAGTTTGTTAAAACTTAGGAACAAGCAAAAAGTACAGACTCAAAAAACTGTAGATTCCTTCCAGTGCTCCATAGACAGGGTATATATTAATCATTCACACAATTCCATCTCCTTCTTATGCTCTGTCTTACTTAAATGCAGGAGTTTTGAATCAAATTTATCATTGTAAATAACCAGAGCAGGGGAAAAAGGAGATTTCTGCAAAAGCAGTGATTCATGAGGGAAGATTTGATTTTGCTTGATATGTCTTGTCTGAATCTCTTTTAAATTGCTCAGCCTGGAGGCCGTATTTCATTTTTGTTTGTTATCCAGAGCTCGCCTGGAACAGCCCATGGTGCTGCAGTGGGGGAAACACGGAATGCCAGCGTTCTTCCCCAAATCAAAGCCTTATTCCCTTGGGAAAAGATTCTCCTTGGAAGTGCCTTTGGCCCCCATAATTCCATGTGCAGTTCTTGCTAAGAATCACATCTTCCCTCATTTTATAACCTCAAGTGACTCTAGTGATTAATCTGGTTAATTTAAGTGTGGAGAACATGCTTAGGTCGAACTTTTGATTTTACTGACTTTTCTAAAAACTTTTCTAAAGAGCAAGTGTGCAACTAATTAAGAATCTTCTTGCTGCCAATATTACATAATGAAACTAAATCACAGAATTATATAGTAACTGGGAATAATCTGATTCTGAGAATGTCATGATTTATTTCCCCCAAAATGAGAGGAGAACTAGGGAATAAGGGAGAGAAACCTCACCTGGAGTAGTTTTCTAACTAAAGACTCATTTTGAAAATGACAAAATAAGATTGGAACAGGTTGTGCAATTGAGAAGGAAAATAATTTAGTTTTATGTAAGTGTCATTATGTTTGGCTTAAAGCTCACAAAAAGCAAAAATGAGAGGAATTACCGTTAAGTCTATAATATCATTAAATGAAAAAAACCAGACAGATGCAATGTTCCTGGTGAAAGCTCAGGATTGATGTGTGGTGGGAAACTTTTTCACAGAATGAGAAGAAAGTCTGTGTACTTCCATAGGTGTTGGAACCCTGGGTACTGAGAATTTTAGGCTTTCTGTGCTGACAGGCACTGACCCCCAAGAGAAAACTGCATTTAACCTGAGGCCATGGAGGAGGCTTCCAAATTGAATGATAGAGCTGGGATTATAAATGTATAGTTTAAATAAAAGTGTGTAATATCACACAGTAGAAAACTTAAAGTTTTAAAATATAGTAATATATATAAAGCAAGATAGAAGTTTTAAGGCAAAAGCTAATCCTTCTTCACCTTCTTCTTCATGAGTTGAGTAGTATTGTGTAATTAGATAAAAAAGTCCACATTACAAGCCACGAGTAGTTATTAAGTATTATTAAGTTAAAAGTAAAAATAATTTAAGTATAATTTCTTAATTAGAGATTTTATCCTTAAAAAACCTTATTAAAAAGGATACAACTCCATTTTTAGCTTATTAGCATAAAGTGCTATAAAACTCAGAGTTTATAAAACCATAATATAAATAAAAACTAATAAATATCTAAGCCCAAACAAAAAAAAATCTCACACGTTTAATCCCAACCCTAACAAAAAAAAAGCAATAAAATACTACAAACAAAATAGGAATAAAATACTACAAACTCACATAATATGTGTTGATTCACTTGCAGAACACCTTTGCTTCTGTCCTTCCCCCAGCTGTAGTTCTTGCACTGGTATGTTCCAGCTCTGGGCAGGCTTTAAGGAAACTGCCACACTTGCCAAGCCATTAGACTGTAAAACTTTTATTTTCCCATTAAAGGAAGGTGAGCCTGGACCAGCCTGTCCAATACAGAGGTCCTAGGAAGGGGAAAATCCAGGTGAATAGAGCTGACCCACCACAACTGCAGCATTAGGGACCCTTCTGTTCTGCTTAGTGACAAAGGGGCCAGAAGGGTGGATTTAATCTCTTCTGGGTTTTGGGATGTCAGGTAAATTCACACTGTCGGTGCAGCACTGGGAAGCAAAAGGCTTTCCAAGTGATCAGCACTGATATTTTATCAGCAGCTCCTTGGCCCCTTGTCCTCACCAGACACATCTTCTGCTGGGACTGGTGCAGAATTCCCAATCAGTGAAAGAATTCACAGGTGTTAGGAGCTCCCTCTTTTCTTCTTCATGGAGAGACAACAGAAAGTTTGAGGGAACTTCCCTTGTCAATTTTTCTGCCAAATCACTCCAGAGCTGTATTTATCTAGATTTCTTCATTGTGAAAGCTCAAATCTGAAATTCTACAAAAAACAATTGTGTGAGGGATTCCAAAGGCTTGCTCATGGTCAGTAATACCATATTGATTTTTAAATTGAGCTATTCACAGATGTAAATGTTTCACACAAACGTTCTGAAAAAAAAAAAATCCCCAATAACAACAGAAAACACTGGAAAGTGAGATGGGAAGATCAGGTGAAACTTAACACTGGCAGCTGAACTCTGTTCCCTGTGGCAAATATTTCCTCCATCACATTCTCCACAAATATGTATTTTACAGGCTTCTTTTGAAAAAAAAAAATTAAAGGAAAAACTAAAAATGCATAACCAGCTTTCTTGACCCCTGACACTTAGAAAGGCAAACCCATCCATTCTAAGCCAGAGAAAAAGTGACATCGACAGGAAATGAAGGTCTATTCATGAAATGAGACTCAGGGTGCCTAATTAATGCTCCACAAAATCAAGGGAAGGACATCAAAAAAGCACCCCTCATTACTAAAATAATGAAACTTCTGTGTGGGTAAAATGAGAAGGTTCCTTCACGCCAGTCCACAGAAAACAAGGGAGTACCAGGACTGGGATGAGCTCAGACAGGGGATCATTTGCAGCACATCTGTGAGAAACAGGGGGAAACAGCTGTCTCATTTGCAGCCCTTTCAGATGGCAAGCAGCCTCACGACTTCAATCAGGGATTTCTTCTAATGGTCTTGGTGCTTCACAGGTGGGAGGTGCTGCTCCTGAACTTCTGTCACAAGAGAAATTAGAGATGGCTGTGATGGGAGGATATAAAAGAATGACTGATCAGGCCAATTTCAAGCTCCAAACTTCACTGGATTTATTCACTTCAGAAGACACTTCCAGCTAACAGGTAAATGTTAATTAATTAAGATCAGGACTACAAGTGCAAAACCAGTAGCTTTTAACCCCCACTAATTCTAACCCAGCTCTGACTACACAGCATTTTGGAAGTAATGCTGAATTGTTGGTGCCACGAGAGGGAAATAAAACCCAAGAAAGGCAAGTGATGAAAAAGAAAACAACTGCTCACCTCCAAAGAGCCCCGGAGTGATGGCAACACCCACCACCCTGCCCCTGCTCAGTTTTATTTCTCAGAAATGATGTCAGATGGTCTGGGTTGGTCGGGATCAGCTGTCCTGGCTGTGTCCCCTCCCAAATCCTTGTGCACCCCCAGCACCTCGCGGGGAGGGTGGGGAGGAGTGAACGCTGTGTGAGCACAGACCAGCAACAACTGAAACGTCAGTGTGGTGTCAGTGTGGTGTCAGCACTATTTTCAGCACTTTTCACACAATTTCAGAACGCTGTCCCATGCAAGCTGCTGTGGAGAAAGTGAACTCCACCCCAGCTCAAAGCAGTACCTGGTCACAGTCCTTGGGGTCTTTCAGTCAGGAGGCAGAGAAGGTCATGCTGGAATTCCCTCTGACATCAGGGAACCACAGTGGCTTCAACTTCTGCCTTCTCTCATCTTCCTCAACTTCTCCCATCTTCCTGGTGTGAGCTCTCACTGACTGAAAACAGTCTCCCCATTCCCATGCCACTTCCTCCCCTCCTGGGAAGCAGGATCCCGTCTCCTCTAAATAATCCTGAGGTTTTTTTCCTTGCTGTTTTTAGGCTTTCAGGAGGATTCAGTCTATTTGTAATCACTTGTGCTCATATTTTCCTTGCTAAAATGAACATACCACAGCCTATTCCAAGATCCCTGTCTCTGGGATGGAATCTCAGAAAGAGATGTCTGGCAATGTCCCCAGTACAATTTATTTATTTTATGAGTGTGGCCAAAGTTTTAAATCCTTTCTTTTTTCTCTCTTATGTACAGTGAGCACATTTTTATCTAGGAAATACTCCCAAAACTTGCATCAGAGGTAAAGACAAAAATTAATGACAGCCCTAATAGGTTATTGGATGTATTACGTGGTCACAGCCATGAAATCCATTCTGAGCTTTCCCTCCCTGCTACACTGTATTATTTCCCTGTTACAACTAAATCTATAACCTATTTTTAACTTGGCCTGAATGGCCTAGAGATTAAGCAGGACCTACTGGAACTTTCAGCCCTCTGTGACCCAGAACACCAATAAAAACCAACCAAATTAGGTGTAGTGAAAATTACAAAGGAATTTCCTCTTGCCTAAGAATTCAGAGGGTGATGACAATAATGTGTATTTCTGCAACATGAATAAACCTTAATTTTGTCTATTACAGCTGAAGATGAACAAACAAAACTATCAAACTGAAATTAAACCTTTTCCCTCTACTGTTACAAGGGAGATAACTGGGATATGAGGTAGGGAAGGATTTTTAATATACTCAAATATCAAACCCTAAATAATAAAAGAAGAAGAAACCTCTACCAGTTATTATTTTCCAGTTTTTTCTCTCATTTACTTTTTTTGTCTCATTTAAGCTCATTTAGTACACTCTACATTGAAACAAAGATTTCCTGCTCCCCATCTGCTCTGTTTTTCTGATTTCTTCCCTTTTTCACCCCCAGGAATTTAATTCCCACCAGGAGCTCACAGAGCACAACCTCACAAACATATTTTCATCAAATGGAAAACTAAGCAAACAAATTCATGAGGGCCACAATACCTTGAATCCATGGATAAGTAAGAGATCTTTATAAAGTCATAAAATGTTTCCTGTGTAGCTTCTTAAAATAACAACTTTCTGAGAAAACAAATGAAATTGTGTGATTGTCTCATCCCCTCATGTTTAGCAGAACCTGATGGATATTCAGCTGATGCAGATGGTTTGAAAACGGAATGTTTAAATTAGGTGCAGATTTGAGTCTGACAGGGAACAAATATAAAATATGTGGTTTGAAGTACACGAAAATACACGAATTGTTGTAGACAGGAGAGCGGCTGCAGGGATGCTCAATGTAGAATATAAAATCAGGGACTGATTTGGGCTGGAAGGGACCTTAAAGATGATCTTTTTTCACCCCCTGCCATGGGCAGGGACACTTTCCACTAGCCCAAGTTGATCCAAGCCCTGTCCAACCTGGCCTTGGACACTTCCAGGGATCCAGGGGCAGCCACAGCTTCTCTGGGCACCCTGTGCCAGGGCCTCCTCACCCTCCCAGGGAAGAATTACAGCACTGCAAACATATTTTATCCACTTTTCTTAAAGCCTCTGTAAGAACTGCTGCAAGCTTTTGCTCCAGTAGGTAATATTTTCACTTCAACCAACAGAGATCTGGGAAATGAAATAAAGCATCAATGTAGTTCGTTCCTGAAATAGTCACAAAATTGTCATATTTCTAACTTGACAGAAACTGCACTTTCTAGTCTATAGACTATTTCAATCTTCAAAAAGTTTCTTCAATTTAGGAGAAACATTTGTGGCAAAGGAGTTCTCAGGAACTGCACATTTGAAGTAGTGATGAGTAATCTTCGACATTTGCACTCAGAGTTCTAAAAACTCCCTTTTCCTGAAGGGAGCCAGGAGTGGGGGAAGGACAGCTCAATGGAAATGTCAGAGGCTGTGTTCTCCTGGAGGCCTGTCTGAATGCTGACAAAGTCCTTTTCCAATTTCCTTTAAAATGGATTTGGGAAACGTTTATTAGTTCTTCCTGAAGTGCCTGTAATTACTTTGTCTGTGCTGCTCAGTCTAGGCCTGCAGGCTGCTTTGCACAGACATCTCCTGTCCTCCTGTGCCGTGTGCTCTGACAGGAGATATTAACTCTCCAACACAGAAAAGAGATGTAATTTGAGATCCTAATCCATGCAAAGTTGCTACAGCTGATACTGAGAACTCCTTCAGAGCAGATTTTACAAGAGTGCTAACGGATGTTCAGTGCTAATACAGCTTCACTTATAATTTTATTTATATCACAGAATCATCGAAGTTTGAGACCACCGAGTCCAAGCTGTGCCTGATCCCCACCTTGTCACACAGCCCAGAGCACTGAGTGCCACCTCCAGGCTTCCTTGGACACCTCCAGGGATGGGGACTCCAAACCTCCCTGACAATGTTTAACAACCCTTCCCATGCAGAAATTCCTCCTGGTGTCCAGGCTGAACCTTCTCTGGCACAGCCTGGGGCCGTTTCCTCTCATCCCTTCACACTTCCTGGGAGCAGAGCCCGACTAAGCTCCATAGTCCTTGAGGCCCAGGTTCTGGTAACCTTATCAACCTCTTTAAGAGGAAGAGCTCTTAAAGCAAATATCACTCTTCAGTAGTGTGGGTTTTATGGAGAGTGGGTGTCCTGGCTTTTGAAGCAACCCTTCATCATCCCCACTTAGCCATTCAGTCCATTTTCTTTCAGTCTGGGAACACACCAGAATTCAGCTCTTGTTTAGAGAAATTCCTAACCAGAAGATGCTCTCCAGAGGGATTTCTAAGGCAACAACTGGGATTCAATCCAGAGGATCAGATTAGAGCCAGTGTAACCCCAAATCCTCCAAATTCTGAGTGCCTACCCCTGTTCCTGATGCAGTGTTTGCTAAGACAGACAGCTGTACATCCAAACTGGGGATTCATGCCATGCAGAAATATTTCTGCACCAGCCTGAAATAAAACCACACCCCAAGGTTCATGGGGGAGAAACCCCGTCTGGCCTTGAGAAATTTCACCAGCATTTTTCCAGTCTCCATGTTAAAGTAACAGCCAGAGGCCAATTTTGGGAATAATATCTGCAATGGGATTGATTTCCCTGATGATTTGGGGGTCTTCCATTTCTTTCCATGCCTATAGGAACTATCCAGAAAATCTTCTTTTCAGGAAAACACCTCATTTGTTGTCATTAATCAGCTTCATTCCAAATATTCATATGTTTTAGAAGTCTTTAAGCTTTTGATTTGCATCGTTAATATAAGAAAAAATCTCCATAAAATGTTACATTGTAATAAATTCTCTTAGACACAAAAGGTATTACAAGAAATTTTCAACTTCAAGTCCCGGACTCTGTTAATTTTCTGTCAGCAACTAAAACCATTTTCCAGTGGCAAATTTAATCAATATCCTATAATACTCTTTTGTACTGTCATTTAAATGTTTGTCACAAATTATCTCTGTGAAATGGCCCAGGAGATTGCAGAGCAGGTATTTTTGCTGCTGGTATCTACAGACCAATATCCTGAGAGAATAACCCAGAACAGCCTCAATTTTTAGGCAAAAGCTGATTTACTTTGTGAATTTATTTTGTGAATTTACTTTGCGGTTCCTTTTAGTGTTTTTCCTGATATAAAAATGGATATTCTTCCTGGACACTGAGCATTAATTTATTTAAAAATATAAAGAACATCAGGATATTTATTCCCCTTGTGGTTTTATTAAGTAATTTCAACTTTCAGTCAAAAATTCGACCTGCATTGATTAGAAGAAATAGGAATTTTCTAAAGTCAACACTGCTTGAAAATTATTATTTCATTGTTCTGGATCAGTTTAATTGAGATAAATCAGATAATGCATAGTCAAAAAACCCCAGCTTCTATTCTTCTTGACCACCTTAACGAAAAAAAAAAATTGCTGAAAGCATATAAAACTTTGCAATATTTTCATTTTCTATTCCACAATAACCCTGAGTTATCTTCTGTAATGAAACTTGAAAGCACAGCGCTGATAATGTTTCAGAAATGAGACTTTCTCAGAATTATTAAATTGGAAACAAAAGCAAAAAGTATTTCAGCAGAGATCAGCTTTTCCATGGTTTTTGAACATATTTCTACCTTGAGTGTTCATGAGCAGGAATGCAATGAAACAGAACCATTTTTCTATTTTTTTTTTTTTTTTAATTTTCTGGAAGCACAGTCTACAAACCAGGCAACAAGACCAGGTGTTCCCTGGCTTGCCATTTGGTTTGGAACTGATTTCTGCACATCTCAGCCTAAGTACTTTAGAGAAGAAATGTTATTCTTTTTCATAAACCAGTTCTTTTAAGAGGGCAATTTCCCACAGCCATAAAACTTACCTAAAATCATCCATATAAACTTTGGAAGACCTCAGTGATTGAAATTCATCTGTTTACTTGACTGCCATGGCTTAAAAATCGTTAATCCGCTACCTATCCCCCAAAGAAAGGTCTTGAAATAGAGCAGTTTGAATTTGGGGCTATTTTTTTTTTAAACACCAAATATTTTAAATATTTTTGAGGTTCCAGAAATGCACTGGCTCAAGGATCTGCATCTCCTGTCACTTCAGAATAATTAAAGAAAACATTTTCTAGGAAGGAAAGGTCAAAGGTTATTGCTGCATACCCCTGAGCTGATTTTGGAAAGTTTAGGAAATTGAGGAAGATTTTTTTGTGCATAAAGATCAGTTCTGTATATCAAAAAACATTAAAATGAAGTGTTTTACATCATCTAATTTTCAATCTGCATCTGGATTCTCCTTAAATTTATCTAATAAGGTTCTGTTTCATTAAGATTTTCCAGACTGATTTTTATTCCTTCTCAATTATAACATAAGAGACCAATTATAAACAGCCTCGTGTGTCACAATCATTACATCTTTCTGGTGGAGTGCTGGGGAATTACATGGATTTACAGTCCTCCAGAGGAATACATTGCTGTCAAACAACAATTGACTGCCAGAGCAATAACCTCATTCCATTATTGGCAGAAGGGATAATGTGGAATTTTTTACTTTATCCAATTCCACATTTACAATATCCAATCTGGATAACCACCTTGGTTCAGGTCAGGCATCTTTTTAGATCAACCTCGTGCCAATCAGACTCAGATCAGGAGTTCTGACTCTCCAGGATTTAGGAACATTTGTTGTTGTCAAGTATTTACCAGGAGATGCCCTCAAAAATTTCCTGAATTTTGGAAGCAGCAAATTTAGCAGCAGGACAAGGAGGTACCAAATAATTTTGTTTTCCATTTTTCATTTCAAACAGGTCTGGAAAAATGCATTCAACTATTACTGAAACTAAAAAACCCACATGTACTAAAAAAAAAATTGAGAATTAGAGTTGTTGAGGAGCTTAAACTGAGAGGTACCAGTTTAAAAAGAGTGAGCAATTAAAAGGAATATTTTGACTAATAATTACAGCGTTTTAACTTGAATTTCCTGGGAATTTTGATCATAGCAATTAGTTAGGCTTGTTTCCCAGATTTCCAGAATGAACCAGCTGATCCTATCACAAGTTGCGCATATAAGGAAAGGGAGGAAAAATAAGAATAAAAAAGATTGGAAAAGATTTTTAAGATGACCAAGTCCAACCATCAACCCAGCACGGTGTTCCCCTCTAAGCCATGTCTTCAAGTGCCACATCTACAGGTTTTTTAAGCACTTAAATAAATAATTCAATTCCAATTCCTGAGAAGACACCAGAATATTTTTGCCAAAGGTCCCATAGTACTCCATGATTATGTTGAGACTGTGCCAGACTTATAGAGATGTACAAGAACCTTCTTTTGGTAGGGATCACACAATAAGGTCTCTTTAAAAGCCCCACACCTTGGCTCAGAGTGGCCAAAGGAAAACTTCTCGGTGCAGGAGGCTCTAAGAATTTGCTCCATGCAGGAGCTGTGCATGAATTTTCTTCCTGCACTGCAGATAATTTTTGCAGCAATTTCTGCAGCTCCAAGTATGACATGCACAGTTTCCTAATGCTTATCCTCTTCCACATAGTCAGATTTTCAGCTTAGAAAAGATCCCCCAGGAATAAAAAATATATTGTTTAAAAAAAACACCATTAGCTGCAAAGTGCAAGACAAAAATCAATAGAAAGTCCTAAATATAAAAAAAAGGAAAATTATACTGAGGGGGGAAAAAAGCCTTCCTTTGATCAGATAGGCCATTTAAAATAATATGGCCTACAGTTATTTTTAATGAAGTTTAAAAGCATAAATGAGGCTTAGCATTATAGAAAATAAAACTGGACTAAGTCACATATTTTCTTTAAGTTTGGGCATAAAATTCTTTGAAATGTCTGTGGCATCGTTAGCATTTATAATATAGGGCAGGTTTTGCACTGCTGGTAAATGAAAATCAGAGGGGTTCCCATCAGTTTTAAAATTAACAGAGCATTTCAAATTTTCACATTCCTATTTTTAAAGAGAACTTCCAAATGAATTTTATTTTCAAATATTACAGGAAACTTAAAAATTAATTACGGAGGACAAAGTATTAAAAAGAGAAAATAATCAAGTCCAAATGAACTTTTAATGGTCAGCACATCAATTTTTGTCTTTGTGCAAAAGTTAAAACAGAGCTGACAAAAAAAAATCTGTCCCAGCTTCATCTCAGATGGTTTCAAAACTGAGGGATTCTTTTGTATTTATTTTATGTAAAATAGGAAATTGCTATTTCTGAAGCATTTAAGGGATATTTTCTTTTTGATCTGTGCAAAAAAAAAACCAAAGATGAACACGTAGACAGTGGCAGGGAAAAGCCCCAGTCCTTGCTCTGGTCCCTAGAAGAACATACAAATATTTTGTGAGTGGCCACAGTGGGATTCTGGCAAAGGTTGGGCTTGATGGTCTTGGAGTCCTTTTCCAGCCTTAATGACTCTGTGATTCCAGGCATAAATAAAAGTAGGAGATTGCAAAATAGTCTTTTTAGTATAAACCATATTTGTAGCACTCAAATGGTTGTATTTTCCAAATTAGTCTCCATTTAGTCACACCATATTGGACAGAGGAAATGATGGACCTGTGGATTATGTAAATGAGATTGGTGAAGCAAAATATGCCATGAATCCTTAAAACTGCTCACACTAACCAGTGGCAGAGGTGAAAAATCTTCAGTGGAATTGAAAAAAAGCACTTGAGCTCAAGTTTCCTTCTGGCTAAACTGGAAAGCCACCCACAATTAGGGGAGATAGTAATTTCTCTACTGTTCATACTTCCAGTCTCATTTCTTGCAATAAATTATTTATATGAGCATTTACTGATTAAAAAACCCCAAATAAAACCAGGGACCTTTACATGTTTAGTATTCAGTTTTATGTGGTTTTTTTTTTCCTTTCCTTAAAAATAAAACCCTCACTTAGCCACAGACATCTCTACAAGTCCATGCCAGGAGTAAAGCTGTAGCACAGAGAACTCAGTGGACTATGGGAATGAGCCTTGCATTTGACTGAAACATTCCTCTAATTCCTAATTTAACAATATCATCTCCTGGAATTTAGAGGGAAGGTGACTATTCCCTAGAAATGCCACGTGGCACGAGCGTGGGAAGCTCCGTGCCGCCTGGGGACACTGGAACAGGAGTTTTGGGAGCAGTGTAAATGTCCAGAGCTTCCCCCATCCTCATAATTTCCATATTTAAATCAGTTTCAATCTTTTCTTGGTTACCGTCTCCGTAGCCCACAAATGTTTCTTCAAAACATAAGGAGCCACCTTCTGATATTTGTTGGCTGCTTCCCAAAAGAAGTTCTGCTTCACTTGGCACTTTCTCTGTCTCTTCTAATGATTTTAAAGCCTACCCTTATTTTAGAAAATTGATTCTAGCAGGCAAAATATGTTATTTCAATTCTTCCCAGACTCCAATATTTAAGCTGTTAAAGCAAATGGCAAATTTTCATTTTTAAAATAAGGGAAAACACGGCTTTTTATGAATTTAACCCTATTTCACTGTTAGCTATGCATGAAAAAAGCAGAAAAAACATTTTAGAGATCATTGTTTTGTCTTCTCATCCCAGTGTGGCTCTTTTTGAGGTGTTTTTAAAAATACTGATGTGAGAGTGAAACAATTCAAGAGATGAAAACATAAATTAGGGTAAAATCCTCATTTAAGGATCAGCAAAACTTCTTAATTTACTTAAAAGCACGTGATGTGGAAATGAAAAACTAAATCTTAAAGCCAATGTGACGTGAAATTAAAGACAAAGTGAATTAAAATGTAATAAATTCCCACTTACATCACTCCAGACAAGGTTTTTGATTTTTCTTCCTGAGGAATTCTGCTGCTCTGGTGGCCATGAGGAACATCTGTAGAGCCACAGTAAAGCTGAGATTAGAGAGGACCTGGAGGAGTCACCTGAGTCAATCCTAGAGGTCCAGTCCCATGAGATTGATTTGTGCTATCTCATTAGCCCTTTTCCAGGCTTTAAACATTTTTTTTCCCCCCAAAGATTGAATAAACTGGGATTGCTCAGCACAGATGTATTAAAGAAAAAAAAAAAGAAAAAAAAAGAAAAAAAAGAAAAAAAAAGGGAGACCTCTGGAATCTTCAAGCACAGAAGTTTGTACAAAAAGGAGAGGAATAGTTTAGTGTGAATATGGGAATAATGGGAAACTAGGAGAGATTCTGGGAGCTGGAGAGCTCTCTAAGCTACAGTTGGACCAATGGTCACTGTGGAAAAACAATCACTTTGTGCATTCCCTTCTAGCCCAAGATCTGCTTCCCAAGTTTCATTTCACTCATTCTTCTCACATGGAAGTTTCACTAAAAAGTGACATCCTGAAATGCCTTTAGCATGGCACACCCACAGCAGGCAGGAAACTTGTTTACAGATTATTGCAGCACTGATCCTTCCATTGGAAAGGAAATTCCTGTATCCACTTAGGAATTGTTGTGAATAAAAGTCCAGGGATCTAGAGCTACGAGTTTCTTAAACAAAATCTCCATTAGAAACATCCTTTTTTCATGTCCCTTCATATTAAGCCAGATGAACCTCTTGAATTGCAGATGTTTTCTACCTTTCAGCTCAGAGAGCTGAATTCTTTCTCAGTGCTGAGAAGTCAAACATCCAGGATAAAGCCATGGAATTATCTGCATTGTCCCTGGCAGTACCCAGGCTGTAAATAAAGGTGTAATACAGAAGGGCAGCTGCCCTCTGAACTCGTTCAAACTGGTGAAACCTGGCCATGACTGAATTTATGCAGAGCTCTGGGACATTATTTTTCAAATGAGCAGGAGAAGGCTTTTTAAATTATTGTTTTCCTTCTGCAAGTAATTTCTCTTCCTTTTTACACCCTTTCCTCATCTGGAATAGGAGTTAAAGAGTGCAATTACTAATCTGACAGCTTTTGTCTGATGTTGTTACAGTCATAACAAAGCACTCTCAATGTACACACTGGATGTTCCCTGATTTAATTCTATGCAAACATTTTCCACAAAAAGCACTGACTTGAATAATCTGTTTTCCCTCAGTGTTTTAGAGTTCAGTGTCCAGAGAGCCTGCAGGGTCTTCCCTACCTTCATCACCTTGCTCCCCTGGGGACAGGGAACTACTGGTGGCTGTCCCTGGGGAATCCAAGTTTTGTACATAATCATGTTGTAACACTAAATTACCAATTGTGACACTAAATTACTAATTTTAGCACTAAATTGCTAATTGTCAGATGTTTAAAGCATGATCATGTTCATCCCCCCTTGATTTTCAAAGTCAAATTTATTTCTTCCCCAAATCTTCCTTCTACTTTGACATAAATTACCTGTTTTAGTTGGCTAAGCAAAATTCAGAATTAAGATGCTTTGGAATTTCATTGTGGACCAGCTTTCTAAATCAGAGTGAAAACTTGTTTTTGTTGTCTCTATAGATACAATACACATGGGATTAAATTTGAGCCATCCATTTTGAGTCCCAGTGCTCCAGAGTTTGACATCTGTGTTCTGAAAATGGATTCTGCCTTGGAACGTAAAGATCCTGGAATGAAGGAAGGCTCAGGGAAAGTTTTCAGTACAAATTGGAAGCTTTTCTGTAGTGGGACACAGAGGGAAGCCACCAGATGTTGGGGTGTTCTTGGGACAGGCCATAAAACGAGCAGGTGTTAAGAGCAGGATGAAAAGCCAGGAACTCGAAATTAATTCTGCACCATTTTATTCCCAGAGACACCTGCAATTAAACAAAATGTGGAACCACCAGCAATCCCAGAAAAAGCAGAGCTGCAACCCACTCAGTTTATTTGTAATACTTGTGCAAACAAAAAGCTTGGGGGGAATATTCAAGAACAGAACCCTTGCAGAAGAATGTTCTGCTTTGGGAGTCTGGTTACAAGTCTGCCAGAATTTGAGGTGATTTTCCATCAGTCTCTTTTTCAAAGGTTCTACAAATCCCTTTCAGAGAACTTCTCCCTAAGGCTTTGTTTTCTAATAATCAGTATTTAACATATGGAATCGTTCTGTCTCAGGAAGTGTTTTAAACAACATCCTCTCAGGGTAAACACAACCATCAACAGAAATTCTTCTCTCAAATTATCCAGCCAAAAAGCTTTTAATTTTAAATGCCAAAGATTGCAAGGAAAACTTGAGCATTTTCTAAAATAATTAATCTATTGGGTCATATTTTATTCCTCAGGACCAGATAAATTTCCTGCCAAAACCAGAAAATCACCTCCCTAGTGTGTCTCTGCTTTTATTCCAGGATCAGAGTTGTTTCTACATAGAATAATTATTCCTGTCTGTTGATTAGGAATAGGTTCTACACCACACAACTGAATAAAGCTAAAGTAGCTGGCTCCAGCCCTAGGTGTGTTTGAAGCAAAAGAAATCAGGAAGCTGGAAGATTAAACAGAAGATCTTCAGCCTAAAGTCATAAAGAGGAGCAGTTCTCCTGTACATGGCACTAGAAAAAGACAAACTAAGATTAAGCTGACTGTGTTTTAGGGAGATGGGGCAACATTCCAGCTGCCTTCCCAGGAATATCCACTGCCAGCTAATCCAGGTGGGGCTGGGCTGGGCTGAACTGCTGACAAGATCCCTGGAAAATAGCTATAATTAATCAAAAGTAAGGAAAGAAACCCTCCTAAATAAATTTTTTTTAATAGATTCACATAGGACTGTAAGTGTGTATTATTGAGGGTGAAACTGCTGCTCATCCAGCACTTTAGCATAAAGGGTAATGATCAATTTAAATGGAAGTGTGACTGTGAAAACACCAGTATTTAACAGTGATTATGGCTCTGGGAAAGGTGGAGAGAAGTGTAAATCAATCTGAAGTATTTCTCTACTCAGAAAGCTTTCAGGTATGTCTGTGATGTTCTTTTCCTTGACTGACAGATAAACATATCCTGGGAGTGGTCCAGGCCAGGCTGGACACGGCTTGGAACAACCTGGGACAGTGGAAGGTGTCCCTGCCCATGGCAGGGGGTGGCACTGGCTGGGCTTTAAGATCCCTTCCAGCCCAAATCATTCCATGATTCTCTGATCCTATAAAATCTCCCAAAACTTATTTTTCTTTTTTTTTTACAAAATGATTCTGAAAAATAACTGATCAACAGCCAAAATTTATTAAAATTAAATCTTAAAATCAAAACGATCAACCTTGTGGCACCTCTGTGGCTGCCTCTTCTTCCTTCATGGGATGTTCCGGTTTGAGCAGCAGAGTCTTGGAGCATGAAAGAATTCACTGGATTCAGTCACAGGAAATTCAAGAGCATTGAACACAGAAACTGCTCCTTGCAGTCAAAAAGGTGACGGAGTCTCATTAAATACAGAGAATTTCTCTGTCCACCTTCAAATATTGGAATAAATCACACAAGACTCCATTTTGTTCATGCAGGAAAAAGCCTCTCCTTTATTCACATAACTCGTTTTTACACACTTTTACAGACCTCATGTGTGACTCCAATTGGTTAGTGGCTTTCTTGCCAATTACTTTATTGGTTAGTAAAAGGTATTTTACTTGTCTGTCAATTCTCTCTATTCTCAAATTGTTTACATATTTCCTTCACTGATTCCCATGGGACAGATTTAATGTTTATGCAGGTGCTAGTTGTTTTTCACCCAGGAATAGATTGTTGTGTTAATGCACTGCTCACACCAGGATTGCTTTCACATGGGAACCTGCAAAGTGCTCGCTTGGCAAGGCCAGCCACTGATTTTAGGAGAGCAGGCCTGATCTTATGATGCCTTTCTTTATAATTTTCCTACCTTACTGCAACATTCAAGTTCTGCATGGCACCAGAAGCACAGATTCTACCAGAGTATTTAAATATCTGCTCACTCAGCTCAGCACACCACTGCATATTCCAGAGCCCTTTACCACAAAGCAGGACAAGAAGTCCCAAGGAAGGAAAAATGTCGGCAAGGATATAAATGTTCAATTTATGGACAGCCAAAGTAATACCTTAGAAATAACCTGCCAGAAATAATTAGGATATTGGTTTTAATAATGAGGAATAAGAACAACAGCAGATTTATCTTATCTGTTAAAACAGGGTCCACTGTAAATCCATCAGGGGGTTTAATCAGACAATGAGATGCTCTGGGAAGTCTCCTGAGCTCTGCTCTGCCTTGTATAAGCACATTTCAGTAATTGTTTCCAGTGCCCTTTGTACTGCCTAAATGAATGATGAATAGTTATTAAAAGCACGGCTCAGAAGGGTTATTTATGCGACATATTTCACAAAATGCATGTTTAATTAAAAATCAGCAGTGCAATTATGAACATCATAAAGAAAATAACAAAAGCAATATTAAACTGTTAATTAGGAGTTTTTTCTCTTCAAAATGAAGTCAAGGCACTCCATGTGCATACATAAAATCCCTCACTGAAGGTATTTTACTTACTTCTGTTGGTATTAGCAAAAATATTAATCAAAATGTGGAAGAAAAGCAGCTTTCACTGAACGGACCTTTTGGGATTAAAGACTTTTAGTCAAAGAATCAACTAATTTCTCTTTAATTTGATTTCATGTCTTATACCTGCTCTTTCCAACTAGCAGGTAATCTTAGAATCATGGAATCACTGGATGGTTTGGGTTGGGAGGGACCTCAAAGCCCATCCAGTGCCACCCCCTGCCATGGGCAGGGACACTTTCCACCATCCCAGGCTGCTCCAAGCCCCATCCAACCTGGCCTTGGACACTTCCAGGGATCCAGGGGCAGCCACAGCTTCTCTGGGCACCCTGTTGACTTCCCATTTTTATTTCTCTGTGGTGAAATCATTCATCATCTCTCCTTACAAGCTAGAAGAATAATTCTGAAATAACTTTCCATATAATCAATATTTCTCAGGTTCGTTGGCCTCCAAAAGCAAATCAAGAAGTACTAAAAATGGATTTAAAAATGGGAAGATTCAGATAAATGCACCATAATTGGTGAAGCAACAATTTTGATATCTAGTTGTGCTTTCTGGCCACAAAACAACATAACTCATTAGGTGATTGGAGCTCACCAACTCCACACCTTCCAGTTATGAACAGAACTGAGATTTTTTGTGTTATTACACATCTTTAAATTCCACTTTATATGCAGTGCTTCTTAGTCCACCACAATGATTCTGCAACCTAAATATTAAAAAGGAAAGCAAGAGACCCCCTTATTTTTTGCAATCAGGTTAAACATTCCTCATGAAGGAACACCTGTTCAAGTATTCATTCAGAGCTGATAAGCTTCATGCATTTTTGAAGAGCCATTTTCTGCACCAGTCACCAGCAATGTCACGCCGTCAATGCAGCTGTGATATTCCTACACAAAGCACACGTTCATCACCAGCACAAACAATGGATTCCTGTCGTTAAAAATGCAAATAGGGGCCTATAGGAATCTGGTTGCATCATGATGTTACCCAAGTCACCAAAA
>VXAX01001464.1:35562-107408 GCA_013399835.1 Leptocoma aspasia | reverse complement strand
AAAAAAAAGCCCCCCAAAAAAACCCCAAACATATTAAAGCCACTGAAAAATTCGTGTTGGCTGAAGATAGGCCTGGGCAGGCAATGACAGTGGCTCCTCATGGAGGAGTTTGTGATTCCCATTAAAAGGGCTGGGGATTAAAGCCACAATAATGATTGTGGCTTTGCTCTGATAAGAGGTTACAACTTCTTATTAAAGACATACATATCAGCTACAGGTCACTGTGAAGGGAGGGTTTAGATTCACCATGCCAGGTTTAAACTTTAAAAACCTGGACCAAACCTTTATTAGTTCATTAATCAACACCACAGCACATGGTAACATTGAGTTCTTAATGATCATCCCTATAAACACAGAAATGTCCATTTTTAACCTGCATTTTCTGCCTGGTCACATGTTTACAGCACTACTAATGTTGTATAATTAGCACTGATGTCTGTGCTCTTTGTTGGGTCTTGGGTGTGGCCATGAAGGTGATCAGAGATGTAGGAAAGAAATGGGTTCAGTTGTCTTTCACTCCATCCTTCCTTGTTTACTCTGATTTTCCCTCTTTCCAGGGGGAAAGGTCTTGCCTCTGGATATTTTTTACCTTGGGTTTGGTTCTCTAAGCCATTGCTGTCACCAACAAAATCCTGCTCTGTCACCCCTAGCACTTCTACCTTCCAACTTTTTATCACTCAGATGAAGCTGGCCCTTACTTCTGTTCACTCTAGGGGGTTTTTATCTGGGAAGTTCCTCTGGGTTTGTGGAAAGGCTCTTTAGGGGATTAAGGTTGAGGTTACAGTTTTGGAGAGAGCAAGAGGAAGCCCAGAACTCCAGTTAGACTTACCCAGATTTATTGTCACCGAGGTTGAATTGGGAAGGGTCATCCCTGCAGGATTTCCCTCCCTGTTCAATGATTTGGGGTCTAATCTGAGCAGGAAAGTTAAGTTTGTGAACAGGAAATAAATGCCCTGTTCAGCTCCACCAGAGTGGGTCTTTAAAGGTTTTGCAAAAGGAGGATCTTTCAAAAGGCTATGAATTCTCCTGAGAATCTTTATACCTGGACAACAGCTGAGGGATCTTGTCCTTAGTGTGGTAAAAGTTGTAAAGCTGAGGTAAGGGGCTGTTTTGGGAGCAAGATAAATGGAGAGCTCAGGTCACGCCAGGACTGCTCAGGGCTGCCAGAGGCAGATAGAAACAGAAACAAAACCTCCCCTGAGAAATATTTCATCCAGGCTGTGGCTGAGATCTCTGGCAAAGGCTTAGGCAAGAGCTGGTGTGAGGTTTAAGGATGGGCTTATGGATCAGCTTGAGGGGAAAAAGCCCTTAAGCTTCTGCTGAAGCAGGATTGGAAGAGGAAAATCAGGGAACTTGTAAACTGCAAAAAGAGTATTCCCTGAGAAGTTATTCCTTTGGGCAATGACTTGTCTAAAGCTCAGCTGTGTATCAGGGTCAAGAGGAAAGAAAAGCCTTGAGCTCCAGTCCCAGTGTCTCTGAGGGAGGGAACCCGGCAAGATCCCTTCCATTTCTCCTTCCAAAGGAGGCAATAATAACAAAATTGTGTTTGCCAAGCTCATTCCTCTCAAAGTAAAGGATTCTCTTCTCTGGCTGAAATTGCCAGTCCTGACGAGCTAAGGCAGGGAGGCTCTCTCAGAAATGAGCTGTGTGTCCCTTTGCCATTCATAATGACAGAGCACATTTAAAATCTGAGGCACAAGGAGGAATCCATGCTCCTGTACCATGGGATAAAAGAATAACGTGCTTGTGAGATGGACAGCAGCACTTCTGCACTCTCACTGCATTCCTCCAGAGGTGCTCAGCCACACATCAATATTTGGAAGAGATAAATTCAACTAATCTTTAAAAAAAATGTACAGAAAACTTCAGCAGGACTTCAGGCTATGAAATATATATATAGTACATACAAAAAAAAAAAAAAAAGGGCATCTAAGTGTCTCTGCCCATCTGCCCTGAAGTTTGCCTCTGCTTTGTACCCAAGGGGTATAGATACCTGTGCTACACTGGCTGGAAAATGAGGGGAAACTCATTCCCTCTGGAAAGAAAGAGGCTTGGAAATGAGTGCAATTTTGCTGGTTGAATTAGTCACAGTCTGCCTGTATTTGCAATAGTTTCTTTCTTAACAAGAAACTTTCTGCCTTTCCAATAAATGATACATTTGAGAGATTCCTCTGCTAATAACTGCATCTTTCACATTTGGGAGAAAATGGCACAATTATTTGGTAACTGAAGGTAATTTACTTTGTAATTTAGTTATTTTCCCTTGTGATTCAAACTGTATAATAGTTCCTAAAATGAATCAGATTCATAAATACTGCACAAACATATCTGCAATGAGTCTTACTCTTTATGTGTAAATAAGGGAGGTAGAAAAACAGACATATTACCTGATTTGCTTAAGGACATGAAAACAGTAAAGGTTGTGGTGGGAAAGTAAGTGATGAATCCCAAGTCAGGCTGATTCATTAGGCTACACTGTCATTTGCCAAAAAATTTTTTTTTTCTGCCACCAAAGAAAGATTAACAAGAAGATTTCAGTAATGGACACCAGAAATATTTACAAGTGGGCAATTGGAGAGACCAGATGATTTTTTATTCCGCTGTGTTTAATTAAGGAGCAAGAGAACTGTTGTTAGACAGCTTAGGAAAAAAAATCATCTTTTGATCAAGCAATCAAAAGAGTCCTTGAAGACATCCAAGCAATCCTTACAAATCTTTAAATATTTTTCCCTACTGTGAACCTGAGACATGAGAAATATCCAAATTTCAACTCATGTGTTAGCGGTTGTTCTCTCATGAGTCTGATGCAACTTGCAGCAAATATTTCTATATTTCTTTCTCAGTATTTTGGAACAAATATTTTGGGTTGAAATTCTGCCCTACATATCTCTGTCCTGGATGTCCATTAAAAGAAAAAGCTGGTCAGAAGAAGCTGTTTATCAAAGTGCTGCAAATTGGGAGCAGTTAAAGAACAATGTTCTGACTTCTTCCATTATATCATCCCTGGCATATTAAAAAATGAGCTCCTTGAGGAAGAATACGATCAGCTTGAGTAAAAAAATGCTGTTTCTTTGTTGCATTAACCATAATTATTTTAATTAAACCAGAATTTGAATTAAAGTTGATATCTCAATACCCATTTGAACCCACTGACTGGCATTTTGTGTTTCATACAACCCAACCCTCTCCCCCAGCATTTTGCCCATGTGCTGCTCACTCACCTGTGAACAGAACTCCTGATATACTTCTTCCAAGGATAATTACAACTTATGGACCATGGGACACATGCAGGAAAATCATGGGAGTCAGTGGTTTTTGAGCAGTGTCTTCAGGCTATTTTAGTTTGAATTTGCAGCTTTAAGAATTATGACATTTTTATGATGTTTTATGTCTTTGACATGTCATGTTTTATGTCTCGTTTTATGATATTATTATGTCTTTGGCATGGAAGAAATTACAAAAGATTGGTAGAGATGAGGATTTCCTTTCACTCTGTGTAATTACGAGGGAAGATTTTACTAGTGCAGCTCAAAACAAGGCTCCACTTTGGTCTCTAATATTTGCTGAATACCAGATATGTGTGCCTAATGTAACAACTGGAATTGCTTTGGAGAGACACAATGGAAACCTATTTTAATTCTCTTTTTCTCTTAAAATTTCACTGGCTTGGCAACCCTTCCTCCTTTCTGTCCACACCCTTCAGAATCACAGAATGATTAATCACTAAGGTTGGAAAAGACCTCTGAGATCACCAAGCCCAGCCAGCACCACATTCCCCATCATGTCACATCCCCAGTGCCACATCCACAAGTTTTTTGAGCACATTCCAGGGTTGGTGACTTCCCTGGGCAGCCCTTCCCAACAAATGGCAGAAGAAAGTCTTTGTGATGCAGTTCCTGCCTTCTGCAGGACAACACCAGCTGTGAAAGCGTCAAGAAGGACTGGGGTAGAGATTAACAGCTGGGATCTGCAAAGTTCTCCTGTACTAAGTGGACTCCAGAGTCCTGCAGGCCAGTATTAGTTTGTATGGGATGTCCAGCACAGGGAGGAGCTGGAGTTCCTGGACCCAGTCCAGAGGAGGCACCAGGATGATCAGAGGGATGGAGCAGTTCTGCTGGGAGGAAAGGCTGGGACAGTTGGGAATGTTCACCTGAAGAAGAGATGTTTTGGGGTGGTCTTGTTGCCTTGCAGTGCCTGAAGAAGCTGGCAAGAAAGATGGAGGGACTGTTTCCAAGGGGTGGAGGGACAGGACACAGGGAATGGCTTCCCACTGCCAGAGGGCAGGGTTAGATGGGATATTGGTGAGGAATTGTTCCCTGTGAGGGTGGGGAGACCCTGGCACAGGGTGCCCAGAGAAGCTGTGGCTGCCCCTGGATCCCTGGAGTGTCCAAGGCCAGGCTGGACAGAGCTTGGATCAACCTGGGTTGGTGGAAGGTGTCCCTGCCCATGGCAGGGGTGGCACTGGGTGGGCTTTAAGGTCCCTCCAAACCCAGGCCATTCCAGGATTCTCTCTCTGGAAGGATGAGGATGTGCCAGCTCTCCCTTGTGCCACACTGCTATTCCCAGTTACAAGCCTGACACCTGATCCAGGACTTTCTAACTGAGTTATTTGGCTCTAAGAGTCAAAACGTGGAGACCAGAAAGAGCAAAACTCTCTGGAAGGTGAGTGGCAAGAAGAAGCTGAAGCAGATTGTGGAAGATATGCTGGCTAATAAACTGGTTTAATAGCCTGTTACTGCACCTTAAACTCCACATTTTGGCAGCTGATTACTTGCTGGTGACTTATTTCTAGGTGAGTTTGCCATTTGCAGAATTAGGGTGTGCAAGTGACCCTTGCAGGGCCCTGCACTGCTGGCCCAAGCACTGATTCAAGAATATTTCAGTAAAACAAGCTCTGATGTGGCTGTGCTGCACAGCAATAACTGTGCTCTCAGTGTGCCCTAAGTCAAACAAACTGCTCTGGAGGCATCACAGAGGGGACAATATTTTGAGAGATAAGCTACAGGGAAAGAAAAATTTCAATAGAATTCAGTTTTTGTTCCCTACCTGGATCTCCTGCCATCTCATCATTTCCCATCTAATAAAGGTAAAATAAGTTTGTAAGGGTTGAAGCAGGAAACTGTTGTGTAGGTATCTTAATTTTATGGCAATGGCATTAAATGAGAAATTAAAAGTGAAAATCTAGCATTTAAGCAGGTGTTTTAAAGGGGTAAGTGGTGCATTTTCCTTTCTAATTTAACCATGTGTTGCAGCAGAACCACCATTTGAAAATTTGCTGTAAGGTTGGTCCTAAGCTTAAATTATGTATAGTCTTGAGAATAACTGTTAGCACAATATTAGATTAAAAGGAAGCATATAAATTACAAAAAAAAAATATTGAGGGAATGATATTTTCATGTTTAAAATATTAATTTACTCTATGTGATGAATATCTACATAAATATATAAAATCACAGACTGGTTTGGGTTGGAAGAGACCTTGAAACTCATCTTGTCCCACCCCCTGCCATAGGCAGGGACACCTTCCACTCTCCCAGGTTGCTCCAAGCCCATCCAATTGGAATATGGAGATATAAAATACACAGATCTATAGCTCACCTGAGCATTCAGACACCAATTCAATGAGATCGTAGAGAATGTGCTTTTCTACATTTCCTTCATATTACAACAAAAGTTATTCACCTGCAAAATTCCCCCTAGAATGAAGATGCTGATGCTCTGTGAAATCCATTTTCTATTTTGCAGGAGGCTGTTTATAATTATTTTCTTTATAATCAGCTAATCATATCCCAAATCTGTTACCTCACAAAGAATCTCCGAGCCCATTAGATAAGATAATTCAGGAACAGACAGGAATAATCAATAGGATGTTCAAGTATTCCTTCTTTTGTTTGCCAGACAGTATTACTATGAAAATTATTCTGAAAACATCAGCCAGGCTGAGGAGATCTCTGTTCTAATCACAGTAATTTGTCACATCATAAAAGGTGCCAAGAGGGTGCCAAGTCCAGCAGTTCCAGGGAGCTACAATCCTACTGGGAGTCCCAGTTCCCGGTCCAGCTGAACCCCACTCCCAGTAGGCTCCACACACACCCACAGGATAAATGTGGGCATGACCAGACACACAGGTCCCTTCAGGCAGAAAGGGATCCCTTTGCCAGCCCCAGCCACCACCCAGCTTTTAGCCACCTACCACTGATCCAGCAGCACTTTATCCACCCAGACACGCTGCAAAAGCCTGCCCAGGATTCTCTGTTCTTGATGGATCTACAGCCCTGGCTGTTGGCTGGTTCAGCTGGAGGATTTCCAGCTCACCCCAGCTCACCCCCCACAGCCACCCAGAAGGCAGAGAGAGGGGTGAGTGAGGATATAGGTCAGGATCTAGGATACTGGGCTTAGCAAGAGAAGCATATTCTCCTGCAGCCTCCTCACCCTCAGATCGTACCTTGGAACCCCTCACCCCTCTGTTTTCCCACCTCTGGTCCTGCCAAACCACTTTGATCCCTCCCTTTCCCCACCTTTGGTTTATTTTGTGAGAATCCCAGACTGGTTTGTATCAGATGAGGCCTTACAGCTTATCCAGTGCCACCCCTGCCACAGGCAAGGACACCTTCCACTGTCCCAGGCTGCTCCAAGCCCCATCCAGCCTGGCCTTGGACACTTCCAGTGATCCAGGGGCATCCATATACCCCATATAAAGTCCCATCCACCTCCAAAACCCCAAAGTGAGTTTTACACACTGCCCAAACATTCTTCCCTTGCATCTCAGACATCCCATGAAAAACCCCAGGACCTGGAGCCGACACCTCACTTCAGATTTCAGATCTCCTGTCTCTTCTGGGAGGAATTCTCCTTGGGTGGGCTAATCCAGCCCTTTTCTGGCATGGAATCAGTTGGGGATAGCTGGTTCTCACTGGGCCCCAGCATTCCTCCTCTCCTCCTTGTTCCTCTGATACTCCTGGTCTCAAATCCCATCCCATCCCATCCCATCCCATCCCATCCCGAGTGCTCCTTGGCCTAAGACAGGCTGATCTTTCTTTTTAACCTTGAGAGCTTTTTAAAGCCATCTCTGCCATGTTCACCTAGCAAAGAGCAGTTGTCACCTTCTAACAGAGCTTGGCTTCTCTTAGTCCTGGGCAGAGCCACAGCCCAGGAGAGAATTCCAGCAGTCCAAATCTGAGAATCAAGTGGTGTTTTGTCATCAAGCCAACATGGAAGATGAAACACTGGGAATGAAGCTAAATTGGCTTTATACATTATGGGACCAATCCCTGTCATTTGTAAAGAAATACAGAATCTTTGATATTGACAGAAATTAAGGGAGAATAATTGGATGTCTCAAATGTGGACAAAAGTTACAGTATTTTGTAAGAAAACCTACAATGGTTAAAAATGCAACAACCCTCCTCACTAAAATAACTTCCAAAAAATTAATGTACAATGCATAATAATTTTCTTTATTTAATAGTCAGATTTCTAACACAGTAATTGTTTTTTGTTGTGAATAATAGAAATAACCTAGACAAGAACATTTATAAAACTCCAAAGAACTATTTTTGTCTCAAGTTAGAACTCTATTAGCCTTCCTTGATAAATTAGCACAGGAGATTATTTTTTAAATGAATCTCTAATTAGACTTCATTAATGGTAATGTTATCTCTTGCAAATTCCTTTCTTTCATTAAGGAGATGTTTCCTACTTTTCATACGAAATATTCAAACCAATTATTTTAAGGTGAACACAACTTTAAAATATACAGCCTGAAGATGGATGTTATTTTCGAAGACAGGGGAAGAACTGGGGTTGTACTTCCATTAACAAAGGACCTGGCTGATTGTTTAGGCTTTAGCAATAGTCTTCTTATCTCATTTAATATCTAGGTGTCCCTCAATTCTGAGGCTTTAATAAGGAGAGAGATTATGGCTGGTGGGAGTTTTGACAGTCTCCCTCTTTGAAACCTCCAGTAACCAATGGCAAGAACAAAACTTAGCAGTATTTTTTATTTATTTCTTTATTTTACAAAAGAGAGGGATAAGAAGAAAGAGAGGTATTGATGTTCTTTGTCTCCTAGTAATAATTCTCATGGAGATTAGAGCAAATACAATAGATACTTTCCTTAAAAAAGCACATTTCTTCAATTTGTTTTTCAGTCTGCAAATGCAACAAGATTTTGTATAATCTATCAAAATGATTGAGCAAAATGCTGTTATTATGTGAAGGAATAAAGGTAGAGAGACAAAGGACTCTCTGCTGAATACACAGTGCGCATGAATGCAAAACCACAGAATATGCTTTATTTTAGCTAACTCTGAATATCCTTGTTTCTACAGGAGTCTGTTCCTTTCCTTCTGACATAAAAGTGCTGGTCAATTGCTAATTCTGGCACAGACTAGTCTTTAAAGAAGATGTTATAGATAAATCTCTTGATTTTACCTTCAGCCATTCCTAGGTCTTGACACATTATTACTATTTTTGGGTTGTCCTGTTGAGTTTGTTTCCTGGCTAATTCTATCTTTTTATAAGTAAGTTTTTCATTCATGTTTCTAAGACCTCTGTTTTATGTTGCTTTATCCCATACTGAACCTAAGTCAGCTGGTGCTCAGTACCAGAAGTTTAGGAAAAATAAAAAATTGATATTACAAGATAAAAATCCAGGGACAGCTAGGATTCCAAACAGGACTAGGTTATTCATCTGTCAAAAAAGACACTTCTTTCTTTCAAAGAACTAATTTTGGGAGTCTGAATTCTTTTGTTCTCTCCAGTCCCAGTTGATAGTGAGTCTTGGGAAATGGTGATGGAAATATGAAAACAAAGAGAGGAAGGGAGACTAAAATACCTGGAAAAGGATTAGTCTTTAACCAGACCCCTACCTAGAAATAAGTTATCCTTCAGTGCTCCACAGGCCTCAGGAATCCTTTTCAGAACATTAGTTTTTTCTTATTTCTCCCAACACCAGTTTATAATTCTGGTTTTCCTCAAAGGGTTTATCAAAGAATTGGTCCAATTTATTTGTAGGTAATTCTGATGCCTCTCAGTTTGGGAGGAAGAGCCTATTTTTCAGTAAAATGCTCAGTTCTGGCCATTATTTATCTCCAAGGGTTAGTATTTCTAGAACCTTCACAGATGAAGATTTTTGAGCTAGAATTGCATGGCATTATATAGAAATGGCATCCAGGTGTGTTAAATTCTAGAACTTCTTTTGTGAGATAACATTGACTACTTGGTAAAAATCTACTCATTTTTTACTCTAGAACTGGCACATTCCTCATTGGCTGAAATTGTGTGAAATAGGGGAGGGATTTTATTAAAATCAGAATTATCATCTGGTAATAACTGTTGGTTTTGAGTGAGCTTCTCTCTTTTTTAGTTGATCGTTGGTTCGGACACAAAGCAGTTAATTCTCTGTTGCAGGATTTATTCAGATGAGTTAAAAAATATTCTTTGCTATGATTTATTTACAAACTGGAAGAAATAAACTGGGAGGAGGGCATGGAAGAAAAATGCTCTCTAGAAAGCAAATATTGCCCTATTGGCATCAGACAGAGATTTGGACACCAGCTTTCTCAAACAGATTTTAAAGAGCCAGGAAACAACATTTCACATTTTTGGCTGGACCAGGGGAATAAACTGGACACATCAGCACCAAACTGAGTCTGTGGGTTTTGTTCTCCTGCTGAATTAATCATTTTTTTCAGTTGCTGTAAGTTGGCTGTTAAAGTGGCCACACTGGATCAAAATCAAAGCTTTTTCTCCTCTTGGATCTGATGTTCCACGTGACCAAACTGATGCCTGAGGAAGCTTCAGGATAAATGTGAGTCCCAAGGGATTCCTGAGCCAAAAGAAGACTGCGTAAAGTTCCATGGAAAGGGAGTGTCTGCTTTGAGGGCATCAGGCCAAAGACCTTTTTTAGTGTTAAAAGGGACAATAGGAAAAGGGAGAAGCCATCAACAAAACACAACAAACATGACACACAAGAATGTTCTGAAAAGGATTCCTGAGGCCTGTGGAGCACTGAAGGATAACTTATTTCTAGGTAGGGGTCTGGTTAAAGACTAATCCTTTTCCAGGTATTTTAGTCTCCCTTCCTCTCTTTGTTTTCATATTTCCATCACCATTTCCCAAGACTCACTATCAACTGGGACTGGAGAGAACGAAAGAATTCAGACTCCCAAAATGAGTTCTTTGAAAAAAAGAAGTGTCTTTTTTGACAGATGAATAACCTAGTCCTGTTTGGAATCCTAGCTGTCCCTGAATTTTTATCTTGTAATATCAATTTTTTATCTTTCCTAAACTTCTGGTACTGAGCACCAGCTCAGGGAGGCAGAACAAACTTGGTCAGTCACGCTAACTGAGGAGGATGGGAGTTATTCCAGGGAGTTTCTCTGATCAGAGACATTGGGGAACAGAACAGAGGGACAAACCTGGCACGACAAGCTTGGAGACAAGCACCAAATTTCATCAGTGCCACTGCGGTGTCACAGTCAGTGTCCCCTGGGGGGATGTCTTCCTGTCTGTGGGGTCAAACCTGGCCAGTGCCACCGTGTCCCTCAGCCTGCCCCCACAGCACTCATCCTGCTTTCCAGTTTTTTATGGCTGTGCTGGAAACCACAGGTGCCCGCAGCCACCACCTGGAGCTGCAAACCCTGGCTGCTGTTGGATTCTCTCTGCAGTGGGCCTTGCCTTCTCATCCATCTCCTGGATGGCTGACACTGCAAGGGATTCCAAACCCTTTAGGGAGAGACCTTGTTCGCAGAGAAACCTTGGGAGTCCAGGGAGGCTGTTTCCCTTTCGTCTCCTTCATCCTTTTTGGATGCTCCTCAGAGCTTTTTGTTTTATTCATTAAGCTCAGCCAACCATTTCAGTTCCACAGACTCATTGAAATCCCACTTCTTCTGTGACGAGTCAGAAAACTATGAAAAGGTTTGGCAGTTTTTACAAGAAAATAGTCACAGGACCATAAAATTCTTGCCTTTCTGTTTATTCTGTGTGAAATTCCAGTGCTGCCTGGTTTTGATAAAATTTTATTGATAGAGTTCAGTTATTTTCTCTCTCTTCATTTGTTCTGAACTAAAAGTGACCTTATTAAAAAAAAATTATAGTACCACCTAATAGGATCTCCTTATCTCTTTAGGAATATCCCTTATCTCTTTAGGGATAGTTGTCCAAGTTAAGAATTTTCTCTCACATGACTGAGCTTCTCTAAGCTACTTTTGTACTGATGGGTTTGAAATTTCATCTTTCTTAAATGAGCTATTTTTTAGTAAGTTTACATTTTGGCACATTTTAGGGAAATGACACAGAAGTTCTGAAATTATTCCTCCTTTGAAGACTCATCTCCAGCAAACTCTTTGAAAATAAAAATATTAAATATGTAAAAAATGCTTGTAGCTTAATAGAAGCAGAGTATTTATTGTTCTACACAATACTTGATTGATTTTTTTATTTCATAAATTTATTTTTTGAAAGACACATAAGGTCTAGTAGAAAAATCATGGAACATAAAACAAACCCCACACGGAAAAATGCAGGAAAAAAAGCAGATGTGCATTATTTAGTTTAGAACATTATAACATAAGAAGTTTTTTGGAAGCTGAAGCTGGAGTTTTGAAATTCTCTGCTCTATGCTATTTCATTTGACTTGGAGTATCATTCACAGTTAACAGTTAATATATCTCCATATTTGGATCAGAGTCCCAGAATCCTCAGAGTTGGGATGAAAGATTTTTAAATTATTTCTCCCCAGTAAAGAACCTTTTCTGTTTGCCTGAAGCAACTGAGCTAAGGAAGCAGATATTGCCTTCTTTAATTATTATCTCTGCCAGGTTAATTTCCATGGGGCAGGCTAATTATGGGAGCTTAAATCCTCATTGCTATTGACTTCTCCTTTTGTGTCAGGCTTGTTTATGCCTTCTTATATTTGAGATATTTGAGAACATACTGAAAACCTGCAAACTTAGAGAAATGTAGGGAAGATCAAATAAGATTTGAAGAGTTTTATCTTTTTTTATCACTGTGACATATGAAGATTAAAAGAATTTGTTTAGTCTTTTAAACAAAAGATTTCTGTGAGGGAACATGAGTGACTAGAGTTAGTGTTGGTTCACACGTGTTGTAAACTGCACACTCCATTTGTTTATAGCCATGTTAGGTGGGTTTAATGTATCAAAATTTGTAGTTTCTGATTTGAATGAGAGTGAACTGTATGAAATAAGATACCTGCAAAGGCTGGGAGAGAATGGCTACCTGGAAAAGAAGTAATTTCTGAAAATATTCCTAAAATTTGAAGAGTTCCAGATCCTAATCATCAAAAATGGATAATACAATTTTTGTTCTCCTGCATTGATAATCTTCTGTTAAGAAAAGAAAAGAAGATCCTAGTTTTGTTTCTTCTCCATAAGAACAAAGAAACACAGGACAAGATTATAAATATTGCCATTCTTTAATGCTGGGGTAGAGTTTTCAGAAACGATAAGGCATAAAAACGTTAGCAAACTATAAAATAGCAAAGGGACTCATTATTTTCTGCCCAGGTTTATTATGCTAATAAACAGAAACAATTTCAAAGAATAATTTTATGTAGGTAAACCAATCATAATAACCACCCTTTTATTCATAGCATGTAACCCTCAAGAAAGCTAATGTCAGGAATTCTCACACCTCTGAGTAAGCAATCCTGTCGTTCTTGTGATAAATCTTCATTACAAAACCCAGCTATTGTCCCAGCATTCTCCTGTGATTTTGAGAAATTCCATAGTTGTTCAATGGGGAAGGGAAGGAAGGAAACCCCAAGCCAATCAAACAGAAAAAACCCCAGTTTGGTTATTTGCTGCAGTGCTTTTAAAGTTCATCACAGCCTGAGCCCTCTCAAGGTTAATTAGAAGGGGATTTAACTCTAATCTGTCTCACAGACTCAGTTAAGTGACCATTTCCACACTGTGTATACTCCTTATTCCAAAATTTTGCCACCTGCAGACTCACATGTCAGGTCTATGTTTGGAATTTATCTGGGATTTTTACCAAGGGAGGAAAGCACACACAAGCAGTCCCTTGATACGGAATATTTTGATTTCTTCTGTTGTAATTCTTCATCCTACAAATACATGTTGAGCCAGCAAGTTAATTCGTTAATATTTAAATAACTCTTATTTAGGGCGGCTATAAATAAGGATAAATTGTGGTTGCTGAGAAAATAACTACAAGAGGCAGATTTCTAAATGCATGTAAATACTGACTGCCATATTCTGGCTGAAGTTCTGCTGCTCACCTTCCTCGAGGAAAAATGTGGGAATGGGGAGCTCTCCTGGAGAAGTAGCTACTTTCTGACATAAAAACTGAAAATTTGCTTGTTCAAGCCATAAATGATTGCAGAGTTAAGGCGGCTCCAAGTGAACCTGACTGCTCACAAACTCATATCTTGGATAAAACCTGAGGGTCACAGGGAAAAACATGTTTTGTATGTGTTAATTTCTTGCAAGAGCAACAATAAATGCGTTTAAATAATTTTAAAGATAATTTTTAAAACAGGAAAGTTTCATTTAATAGGGGAGGAAAGGGAAAAGAATAAATAGGAGGGAATTTATTTAAGTTGGTGTAGGTGAATGTGTCTTAATCACAGGGAGATGTTAGTGATCATCCTATTAAAGAAAACAAATATGTCAAATTGATCAGTAATTGAATTTGGAAAAGAATATGTGAAATACTAATTTTAAATTTTAAGAGTACTTGCAAACTATGAAAAATATTTATGCATATAAAGGGTTACATTTTATCCCTTAGAATGAAAAGGGAAAAAACCCATATCTCCTTATGCATTAAAAGAGAATATAAGTTGCAGAAATTCAAAGTGCAGTTGTTAACATGAAGCTGTCCCTGCTTTCCATCAGATATTCTTGATCCCTGGCAGATGCCTCATACAATTCAATGTCAGCAGTAAGCCAGTGCAGAATAAAAGGCTCAAGCAAAGTAGGACAGGTAAAAAAATGAGCCCTGGTGTCATTTCCAGGCCCAGAATTGCTGTCATCCCCTCAGCATATCCCATGGCTGCAGGGGATTTGCTGAAATCTTGGTTTTCTGAGCAGCAGAGTTTCTGATACTCTTCCTTCCATGCCATCCCTGTAGTTTGTGTACAGGCAGCTTCAGCAGCAGGGAGAGCTGTGGAGGTTAACCCAGGATTATGTTGTTCCTGCAAAAAACTGACCCTTTTGATTCTTCATGTTTGCTGCATCGCTTGGGACTGCAACTGAGCTCAGGAGGAAGATCTGCAAAGTGATTCCAGTTCTGCAGGGTCAGCCTTCCCATCTGGATCCCTGGAAGTGTCCAAGGCCAGGTTGGATGGGGCTTGGAGCAACCTGGGCTAGTGGAAGGTGTCCCTGCCCATGGCAGGGGGTGGCACTGGATGGGCTTCAGTGCCCCTTCGATCCCAAATTATTCAGGGATTCCAGAGCCATGCTGTCCTCTGCACTGTGCTTCCTACTCCTGCAGGATCAGCCTGTGGATGTTTGTTTGTGCTTTTGGAAAAGAGGCAAAGGGAAAAATTAATGTCTCCTTTCTGAAAGACGGGTGACAGGGAACTTGGGAGGGAAAGCTCTGGGGTTTAAGAGAACCACGGAGTCACAGAATGGTTTGGGTGGGAAGAGACCATAAAGCCCATCCAGTGCCACCCCCTGCCATGGGCAGGGACACCTTCCACCAGCCCAGGCTGCTCCAACCCCCATCCAACCTGGCCTTGGACACTTCCAGGGATCCAGGGGCAGCCACAGCTTCTCTGGGCACCCTGTGCTCCTGAGGGGCTGATACAGAGAATTTTCAGCAGTGACCACATGGCAGCACAAATAAACAAATACATAAAAAAACTGCCACTACCCTCAATGACAATTTGAGGAGAAAAACTCCCCAGATGGTGAAGCTCAGCAATAGAATGTGCTGTCAGTACTTTGATATTAAGAAGCAGTTGCTTTGTGTGATATCACATGGTAACAACCTGTTTACCAGAATCTGGAGCTATTAGCTAAAGAAAAAAAAAAAATTTTGATATTTTACTATTTCTGGTATTGCATGCAATATGTGTGGAGTGGGAAATGCAGCCTTGTATCTGCTTTGTATCTTTTCTTATCTCACAGGAAGAAAAAATGATATTTAGCTATTTGTCTTCGTAACCACATGAAAAATACAGTTGGTTGTGTGGAATCAAATGGAATTCTGAGTTCCCATTACTCATCTGTGGAATCAAAATGTGAATTTTAAACTAGCCCTTGATATTTTTGCACAAAAGTTTATTGTGGAGTTGGAACTACCGTGTTATCCCTTTAAATAAAATGAACTGTCGTAAATCAAATTGCAAAAGTTAGGAAAGCAAAATTCATAATTTCCAAGCTTTCATCTCCTATGATTTATGACGGCCCACTTTGTCACTGAACAACTGTTGCCAGAAAAATCTGCATCTTAATCCACAATTCCAAGAAAGATGACTCCTGCTTTCTGTAAATGATCAAGGTTATAATGTATATTTCAAATCTTTTTGCTTCCTCTGGCTGAAAAATAGCCCAAATAAATTTTTAGGGTTCTTTGTATATTTATTTTTTCATTACCAATTACTGGCACCATCTAGAAATTAGGTGTTTAAGGATGCTGTCTGCAAGCCACTGATGTTTCTTTGTGAAAGTGAAAAAACAGGCAGTATTTAAAACAATGTAAAGTGTCAACAATTCATACTCACTTATACTTCGGAAAGTTTTCCAGAACTTCTCTGGATTACTCCCAACACAACGGAAGTGTACTGTGTGTATTTTCAGGAACCTTTCTTACTTACTTCTTTTGCTTCCCTGATTCCAGGGAAAATACACAGCATATAAAATTTGGGTTGACTCATGTCAAGAAATTTCTATGAGGTTTTCACCAAAATTAAGGAGAGCTTGTAGCATGCACCATGTTACAGCCACACAGCACATGCAGTAATCTGCAAATTTATGGCATTTATGGAGTTGTGTTCTTGCTATTCTCTTTAGTCCTTAGGTACGATTTTGATAAACAACAGAGGAAATATTTGAGCTGCTGGATGCTTTTTCCTGGCACACACAACCCAATTCATGAGCCTACTGCACTTCCCACTCATCCATTGCTGCTCTGGGGTGGCAGATCCAAAGGAAAACCTTTGGAAAATCAATGCCCTTCTAAAGTGAGGAATAACAGGAAGCTGGGATGCCTGAAGACACTCTAAGGAAAACTTGAGCTCCTCCTGAGAATGGTGTGGTTAAACATACATGAAATTAATTACATGTCAGGCGTTGCTGGATTGAGGTCTGGAGATAAAAAGCCATCTGGTAGATTTTCATTACTTATCAAAACATCTTTGCTGAAAAAAAAGCATAAAAACTCATTACGGAGTACAGGCTGTAATATTAAAATCTAAATTGCAGAAAACACAAGAAATTAAAAAGTGTAATGAATATAGCACATTGTGCAGTTTAAGATTAAATTAAATTCAAATCATTTGCTAAAATGGCTAAGTAATAGACCACATTGTTGCATTTAATTTTGGGGATAAAAGTTGCTGCAGAAATCATTGTATTAACCATATAATTATCTATGGATTGGACAAGTAGTGAAAATAATCAAAGTTTAATATTCTGTATTGCAGATGTACACAGTAGAATAACAAAACTATTCTACAAAGATGTACAAAAATAGTCTAGTGAGATTACTTACAATTTTTTACAGTTACTTTTAAGAACTTTCCATTAGATCACCAAACACGCATCAAACAACCACCTCTTGCTTGAGAAATCAGGCTAAGAAAAACATTTCTTGAAGTCATGGACTAATTAAAAAAAAAATGTGTTTTGTGGACATACTGTGTGCACAAAACCCCAAATAAACAAACAATAAAAAATTCCCAGGTTAATTAATTCTGTAAGAAGATCAATGACAAAGACATCAGTGATTTTTAATCTGGCATCATTTATTAGTGTTGAAGGAGTCGTTCATATAAGTTATTTGAATTTGGACGGAGGTTAATTGCTAATTCTATAAACCTTGAATGCTCCCACTGTCTTTAGAAGGTGAACCTTCTTATTGTCTCATCAGTGTCTGTGTATAATCATAGTTAATAAGGGAGAATACATTTTATCTTGTAAAATATTACTGGGACTTCACCCTTATCCATGCTTAGATATTCCCTGCTTTTATTTTCCATTTCCTTGATAATATTCCATGGGATACTATCCATGGCACTATATTAGTTTTGGAAAACACATTATATAATTCTACAAGTTTAAGTTTAAAAACCCTGAATGTAGAAAATGAAAATGTAATCTTGCAGGATATAATTATCAATGATATTTTCAGAGTATTAAAATCCAGCCTCAGAGGTTAATCAGGCAATTGAGAGCTGCAGATTTCTCTTTTTATGATGAGAAAAGCTCTTGTATTTTGTGAAGTAGGGAGGATCAAGAATAAAAGTAAATGGTTCCTGTGAGGAAATATTGATGGAGCTGAAAATAATTTCTCAGGTTTTTTGCACTTTGATGGAAGATTCGGGAAGGAAGAAAAATAAAATGAGTCAACTTAAAATAGTGTACTTTCCTTATTGTTATTTCCATTTATATTTTCTAAGTGAGTAGAATAGCAATTAAACTATGAAATTCTTTTGCTAAGAGCCATAAATACTAACATTTTAGAAAGCTTCCTGAACTGCAAATGTGGACATCTACATGGAGTCACAGAATCCCAGAATCCTGGAATGGTTTGGGTTGGAAGGGACCTTAAAGCCCATCCAGTGCCACCCCTGCCATGGGCAGGGACACCTTCCACTAGCCCAGGTCGCTCCAAGTCCCATCCAACCTGGCCTTGGACACTTCCAGGGATCCAGGGGCAGCCACAGCTTCTCTGGGCACCCTGTGCCATTACATGTTCAAATACACATTAGTAATTTCTTTTAAAATTCTTGTGCATATTTACACCTATACTGAAGCACAAAAGAGCACTTTAAACACAAATTTTACTATAAAAAATAGACAGAGCACTGTTTATTGTGTTGGGGAATTAAACTGAAATGAGCTTCCCCCTGAGACCACTGATATCTTGGCTTGAACAATGCAAAAGAAGATCCATTTCTCCACAAGTGCAATTCCCTGGACATGGAAAAATCCATCTTGTGTCATCAGAACAGTTACTGAACATCCCAAGCCTGATCTGCAAACAGACCAAATGTCACAGTCAGACAATGAGGCTCCCAGGAAATATTGATTTATAGCTGGAAAAGACGCAAGAAATGCAGGGATTAGCAGCATTCCAAGCATAGCTCAATGCCATTAAAAGTTTGATTTTATCCTGTGTGCCAGGGGAGGTTTAGATTGCAGCTTAGGGAAAATTTCATCACAGAAAGAGTTGTCAGCCCTGGGCACAAGTGCCCATGGCAGTGGTGGAGTCCCCATCCCTGGAAGGATTTAAAAGATGTCTGGATATGACACTTGGAGGCATGGACTAATGGTGGCTTTGGCAGTGCTGGGGGAATTGTTGGTTTTGGAGGGTTTTCCAGCCTCAGATATTCTGATTCTGTGATTGTGATTCTGTGTCTTTGTGTTGAAGGCACCATTTCTGAGGGAAGATGTTCTTGCAGTTGCCAGTCAGCCATTTGCTCAGAAATGATTACGTGCCTGCATTGACACTGTCCAGGTGATTAAGTTGGTACTAATTTCAGTGAAGTATTGATGGAGGTTATTTCAAAATAAACAAAAAAACTTCAGTGGTGTGGATCAGATTTATTTCCAACCTAAAAGCAAATGGACTTACCAAGAATTATTAATTTTGAAGGCCTGGCAATTAGAAAACCCACATGGACCTGTGTCATATCAATAAAATTGGTTCATTAATTCTCTGAATCACAGAACCACTGAAAAAGCTCTCCAAGACCATTGAGTGACTGATCCCCACCTTGTCCCCAGCCCAGAGCACTGAGTGCCACATCCAGGCCTTCTTGGACACATCCAGGGATGGGGACACCAACACCTCCCTGGGCAGCCCCTGCCAATTCTAAGCAGCACCTTCCCTGGTGCTGGGGATAAATCCAGGTGCTCAATGTGCCTATTGCAAATAATTTGTGTAGGGCCTGCTTTGGAGATCCTCTCTGATCTTCTAGGCATGTTCTTAGATCTTTGGTTATCCTTTGAAATTATAGATGGTTCAAACCTAGCAACAACTCTTGAAATGTGTCTAGTTTTGTAGCTTCTCCAGGTAACAGATAATCCTTTACAATAATATCCACAGCTCTCTGCAGGCCACAAAAACCCTCCTGGAGGAGGCTGCAGGGAAAGATAACTTTTCACTACTGGCTTTAAATCAAGTTTTCAGAACAGCAGCAGAACTCAAGTTATTGTATCAGGCAGCTCCCATCCATAAAGACCCCAATGTGCTCCATAAAGGAATTACCTCAGCTCCAAGTACAATATGGAATCTTTTTAAAGGTGGGTCTCAGCACCAAACTCAAATGGAAGAAAATAAACAAACCTCATTCAAAGGATTTAAGACGTTCTAAGTAAGCAAAAAGTATTTTCTTGAAATGGAATGTGGTTGAAATCTAGGCTTACATCTCTTTCTCTCGGGAAAAAAATTATGAGTCTTTAGTGATGGGAGATAGTCCAAATGGAACTTCAGTGAGAGGACTTGCCTGCAGTGAAGGCATCTTTCAAAATGACTCTTTCCTTTTCCCTGTTTTTAATTCTGCCAATATTTTCAGGGAGTGCAGAAAACTTCGGGGAGTGTTAACAGAAATCCTACAGTGAATTGCATGTGCCATCTACTGCAGGAGAGTAGTTAATACTTAATAAACCACCACAAGGAACACGGGGGAAATGAATCTATTAAGTGTGAATAGCTAAAAAGGGCAGTGGGTACCAGTGTGCTTAAGTAGTACCAGAAAGAAAAGGTTGTTAAAATCATACTCCTCTGGAAAAGAGAAGGGAATAGCTGTTGAAGAAAATAAACTAATATGGGATAAGGAAATAAAAAGGCAAAACCATGCACTAGACGAAAAAATTTGCAACAGATTGTTCAGCTGGCATAGTGGAAGTGTTTGCACATTCCTGCAGCAGGTAAAGAATAACCCAGGAAGGCACCAAGGAAGAAAACATGAGGAGAAATAACTGCAAGGTGCAGTTCATGTAGGGATCAGGAGAATTTTTTGCTCTGGCATCAAGAAGCTCTCATCAAAACCTGAGGCAAAAAGAAGGAAGGCTCAGGATGCAGAATAGAAATGTGCTGAAATTCTCAACAATTTTGCAGAATAATTAAAAGGAAAAAGCTGCTTCTATATTAAATCCAAGAAAAGCATTGTACAATAAAAATGCATAAATTATTGATTCTTTAAGTAATAGATGTGCTGAAAGGACTAGTGCAAGTAATTAATTAATTCGATGCTCAGACTAAGCAGATAATTTTCTCTCTCCCTCTGTTCTTTCCACATTTTTTGCACATTTGGCTGTAGATAAGTGGCAATGATAAATATTCTACTGAAAACAGTGAAGTCAGGGGAATGGATAGTTGGAGAAGAATTCAGGATTCTTTTTTCTTTGACTTTGAGTTGAGCAGTGTGAAAAGCTTTAGACTTACAAGGGAAAATGTGTTGGGCTTAGTTTTTCCAGAAACTATCCTTGTGCCTCCTACAAAGTATTATTTTGAGGATGCAGCTTTTACAAAAGAAAATGTTAACCACTAATAGAGAAAAAACAAGCCCCTTTCTGCCCTTAAGAGGACAAGTCAGAGTTCATACAAGTTATTCAAATGGCATAATCATAATGTGACTACTGTATTTTTTCTCACATTTTTATTAAAAATCTAATTCCTTCTTTTATATGTATTGGCTTTGTCAAAAATGTAGTTTCTGGTGGATCAAATTATTTGCTAATTCATGTTCAATTCACCAAATTGCTTTAACAATAAAACAGTAAAGAAAACAAAACTCAGTTTGCTTGTTTTGATGTTGACATAATGTCCTAACAGAATTTTTACAAACTCACTAAACCTAAAGTGGATTTTAAGCAACAAAAGGATTTTGTTCTGTAAGAATAATTTAAACCATTGTTTTCTCATTGAATTGAATAATCAGATGTTTGGACAGATCTCAAGAGGAGTTGTTGGTATCTTTTTAACCACTTTCTAGGCCCCTGATTCATCCTCCATATTCCTGTGTCCAGTTGGCTTCAGAGGATCCATAAAATTGTCTCATCCCCCCCCAGTCCTCACCCTCTATCAGAAATAGACTCAAGTTCTGCCAGGGGAGGGTCAGATTAGATATTGGGGGAAGTTTCCTCACAAAAAGCTTTGTCAAGCTCTGGACCAGGCTGCCCAGGGCAGTGGTGGAATCCCTGGAAGGGTTCAAAAGTGGATGTGGCATAGAGGACAGAGTTCAGTGGTGACCATGGTTGGACTCGGTGACCTGAGAGGGCTTTTCCAGCTTTAGGACTCTGTGATTCCATTTCTTGGACTTTTACAGAGCACAGGGAGCCCCAGAGTGGAGAGAGCCCCTGCTGTGGACAGCATGGAAGTGCTCAGGTCCTCAGCTTGTTCTCTGGGCAGGAATCTTGACCTGAGCTGTTTTTCCATGACCAAACCTGCTGCTCTCCAGCACTAAGGTCGGTGTTTATTCATCATCTCCATTCCCAGCTTTCTGAGCCCTGCTGGGTCATATTAGCACACGACCCCATAACCTCTGATAAGTTCCTGGGAGATGACTGCCTCATCCATTTTTTATTTTGTCTTTTTTCCTGATCCTGAAGAAGTGACAAGTCTGGAGATGTCTTCATGCACAACATACCCCAAACTGACAGCTCCACTCTCACTTGGACTCTCTGTACAACCCCATCCTGTGAGCTGTGCGATGAAGTAAAAGTGATGCTGGCTGCAAAGGAATGTATGATTATCCTTCCCTCAGCTTCCTGGTAGGAGCATCCTGATGATTTGTGTGCTGCTGGAACACTCTAAATCTGCTTTCTCTGCTCAAACCAGCATTAAGTGGGAGCAGCTGTCAAGAGAAGCTTCAGCCAGATCTGAACCTTCTGCCCTTTCTCTCTGCATTGTGACCCTGGGAAATGAAAAGTTTTGTCTCTTCTGGACAAGTGTAAGCCTTAGAATCACTAAATTACTGAGTCGTGGAATTATTAAGGCTGGAAAAAGAACTCTAAGATCACTAAAATTTACCATCAAACCTGCACGACCACCATATTTCCAATACAGACATCTTCCATTTTAATTCACTTAAAAATAATGCTACTAAAAACTAGCAGCTGTTTTTGAGGTGTCTTTAGCACCTTTGAAACCATTTTGAATTGTAATTGTGTATTTTGACTGGGATGAATAAAAATCAAATCTGTCTCTGCTAAATTATTTTTGTGGTACATATTTTCCAGCTGAGCATCAATTTGTTGGCCTAAAGTTGTTTACATTAAAAGTGGTGAATTTACAGTGATCTATGTACATGTTCTGATATCAATAGAATTCAATTAATGTATTAGTATAATTAATTATCTTAATGTATCAACAGATGCATTAATAACAAGTTTTTCTGTTAATATATTTCGTAGGATAAACAAACCCACTAGTAAATGTTCTTATATTACTAACCTTAACAAATTAGTAGAGAAAATGTATTTAAAACCTTCAAAGAATTTCAAAGAATTTTAAAGAAACCTTGAAATATTTCTAACAAGTTCCTCTCCACTGCTTAATGCCATTTTTGAGAAGATATAGAGATGGCTCTTTTCAGCAAAGTCAACTTGCCACATGTCCCAGCGATAAAATAATTTGTTTTGCTTGTCATTGTGACCTGATTTCCTGGGCTAGTAAAAAAAAAAAAACAAACAACAGAGATTTTAATTCACTGACAATTGCAAAGAAATGAGAAATAAGCTGTTTTTTATAAGCTATGCCTAATTTTCTTCTCAAACCAGGATGCTATGAGTAGTGATTGCCCTTCAAGGAAATCTTGGTGAGTGGATGATGTGAAAGCTTCAATTTTTACAGGAGATATGAAAATCCTATTTTTAAGTAGAAGGAACAGAAAGTAGTAAATGCTAAATATTCCTCTGTGTAGTGTGAACCTCTCCAAATCATTCCAATTCTTATATCAAATTTCACCTGTGAATTTTAATTAAGCATTTCTGCTCTTTAAGCAATGCAAGTATCTAGATTTTAACCAATCTAATTATGGTTCTTCCTTTCAAAGGCACAGAGAGAGAATATTTTTCTTGCACATTTTCCTCCCTGGAATGTAGACAACAATTACATGTTTCCAAACTGTGCAGCCATTTCAAAGGCAAATCAAGGCACAACAAAGGAGAGCAAAATGATAATTTGAAAACAAAATTGAAATACTGTCAACAAAATAATAAATCTCACATTAATTCCATTGGTGTCTGTCAAGAGCTGTTTATGTTTCAGAGAGCATTCTGAAAAAAAATCCAAACCAAAACAAAGAAAAACCTTTCATATTGTGCCTTTATTTTAGATCATTCAGGTAGCTGGTAAAATATATTTATTTTTTTTACACCTTCTTTCTGAATTGCATTTCAAAATATTTTGAGTTGATAGGAAATATGAAATCTTGTTCAATAACTTTCATTGCATTACCTGTGACATCCTGAAGAGAACAGTGAGCTCTTGGTGGCATAACAAATGGAGGAAATAAAGGAACATGGGTTTTTAAGAGTACCACAAGTGCTCACTAGAAGTCAAAGTGCAGCCCATGAATGGCATGGTTACTTCTTGGTGTCCTTGTGGATTTCAAAACTCAATTGCTGTTATTGAAAAGCAAAATAGAAAATCTCTGAGAAAGGATTGATAATTATGCTTGAACTGCAGGTCAGCTTTCCAATAAAAGCTAATTTAATTGCCTATAAATTGTCTATTCCACTTGTTTAAGTGAAGAGCTTTAGAGAGCTCAACACTGAAAGCAGCTTTTATATATATAATACATACATTTACACACAGTTATCTGCACAGAGCTCTTGTGAGACCCTGCCTGGAATACAGTGCCATGGGAACATAAGAAGGACATGGAATTGTTGGGGCAAGTCCAGAGGAGGCCATGGAGTTGCTGAGGGCACTGGAGCAGCTCCCCCATGGAGCCAGGCTGGGAGAGCTGGGAATGTCCAGCCTGGAGAAGAGAAGGTTGTGTGGAGACCCCACAGCAACTTCCAGGGGCTGCAGGGAACTGGGGAGGGACAACTCATCAGGAACTGGAGTGACAGGACACAGGGAATGGCTTCCCACTGCCAGAGGGCAGGGTTAGATGGGATACTGGGAAGGAATTGTTCCCTGTGAGGGTGGGGAGACCCTGGCACAGGGTGTCCAGAGAAGCTGTGGCTGCCCCTGGATCCCTGGAAGTGTCCAAGGCCAGGTTGGATGGGGCTTGGAGCCACCTGGGCTGGTGGAAGGTGTCCCTGCCCACAGCAGTGGGTGGCACTGGATGGGCTTTACAGTCTCTTCCAACCCAAACCACTCCATGATTCTGTGATTTGGGGACATGATTTACTGGTGAACATGGTGGTGGTGCTGGGTTGATGGTTGGACTTGATGATCTTAAAGGTCTTTTCCACCCTTAGCTATTCTATGATCCCTTGTCCCCACATATTCCAAGGTATTCTATGATGGGTCTGTGTAAAAACTTTGCAACTTTCTAAGACATCATCCTTCTCTTTCTTGCAGCAATTTTACACCCCTGTGGCAGCATTGTATTTTCCTGGGCATTAGCTGAATTTTTCCAAATCCTGGGATAATAAAGAGATAAACACAAGATTGTGGAAAACCTTGTACTGGAGGTTTTTAATAGGAGTTCAAGACAAGGAGTAGCTGTCAATATAGCAACAAATCCATGAGTGCTCGTTTTGTGCTGGGTTTCTTTAGCATTTTCTCTTATTTCTTCTTGTTTCAAATGATACTTCATTACCTCCTCATTTTTGAAATGAACTTTTACATGCACTCAGCATGGAAAGAAGAAGAAAGACAAAAAACATTCACAGCAAAAATTTGGCATAGATAAGACTTCTTTCATTTATTAATACTATCCACCATAAATGCAATTTGGAGGAAGAAAGAAGAGCTGGAAAGAAAAGTTCTTGTTTGTATCAGTCTTCCTCATTCTAGATGTAGTCCACAGGACTTAGCAGCCTATCTGCTGCTTTGCAGAAATGTGCAGGAAAAATGCATCTCTCAGTAAATGAGAGCCTCACTCAAAAAAAAAAAAAAAATAAAAGACGACTGAGCTGCAGATATGAGATGTGGGGAGTGAATTTTAATTTGAACTCTTTCTGCCGTTGTGAATCCTCTGCATGAGTTACAAAGTGAAAAACATTTCCTACTGCTGAAGTAACACCTAAAGATGTGATCTCTATCTCCTATTTACTGTGGGCTTTTTTCCTCATTACACGTTCCCAAGTTCTGTATCCTAATAAAAAAAAGCCACTACTTAGTGCCTAATATAAAATTCCAATATTTTGCCTCATTTACAGGTTACAATCAAATTTACCGTGTGTCATTTGGCAAAATGCATCATGTGTTGATTAGGATTAAAGAATAGGAAAAGCACAAGTGTGGTGCAACTGCTGTGCTATTAACGTGTTATTAAACAAATTAAATCTTTAAATCATGCAGATTCACAGGAATTCCCTTTGATCAATGTCAGCATTAGGAAGTTGCTTTTCTTATTGCTGTACATTGGAACACCTTCCTGACATAAATACCCTGAGGACTGGAAATGGGCATTAAATCTGCTCTCAGATCCAGAATTTCAGATGAACCGTGGTTAAAGTAGGCCAGGATTAAATGAACTCCACATTTCCTTTTATTGCTTCACCCGTGCTACTTCCATTCTGTGGAAATCTTTTAATAAATTATTCCCAGTATATCAAAAGAGAGCTGCTCAAAAGTGCAGGATTCAGTTCAGGAGAAACTGAATGTGTGCCTTTCCTGGAAATATCTTTTAGTGGGTAGAGAGCAGAAATGTCTTTCTGGAGTAAACCTGATTTTTCAAAGGTAGATAAAACACCTTTTTAACTACAGTTAAATTTGCTATTTAGAAAATAAAAACAAAGAAAACAAAGAAACCTTTTTGATTTTACTACATAATCTAAGTATTAAAGCACCTGTGCTCATATGCACTGAAATATTTATCAAACTGTCTGTCACAAGATGCTCTTTTCTACCTGCAGCATGCAGTCACTAAAGATAAACTATAACATCCTATTTATTAGTGCCAGGAGTTTACTTTGAAGTTTTCTTTTATTTCTGGTTCCTTTCCCACACTGTAAACCATATTATTGTTGCTTGTAATAACACTGAATTACAAAAATATAGATTTTCTTTAAAAAATGGATTTAAAAAAGAAAATAAAAGCCCACAGGCTAGATACTTTTAATTTTCTGATAAAGAAAACCTGACATTCTAATTAGAAAATGTGTGTTTTCTGTCAGGTACCTCTGCAATATCTGACTTCCTTTTCCTCTTTGACTCAATCTGCATTTTAGGATAAAATGAGAGGGTGACAACTGCACAAGAACTTTGAGTTGCTCCCTGTTTTGACGCATCCAGGCTGACAAGGATGTGCTGCCTGGGTGACAGCCATGAGGAGGGATTCCAGGGATTTTCTGAAGCAGGGCTTTCGTAAGTAAGACAAGGCTGTGTGTAGCTGGAATTAAAAAAAAAATAAATAAAAATCTCTAGTAACCCCCAAGGTTTTGATTTGTGATCAAATGTATAAAATCTAAAAAAATATATAACTATTGAGCAGCAAAATCAGGGTCAACTAAGAAGTAAGACATTGTTTTGTGAGGCCTTTTCATCCTTCCCAGTGAAATCCAGATCAGGAAGAATTCTTTCCTCTCACAGCACAAATGGCATCTGAGAATGATGGTCCTACAAGGTAGCATTGTAAAGGTCTGTACACAGCAGGGACAGCTGCATAAAAAGTGTTTTAAGAGGTCTTTTTATTATCTGCCTCTTCTTCCAGGAAAGAGTTGCTATTTATCCCTGTGGCTTGATAAGGAATTCAGTTTGGGAACTGTATTTCACTGCTGATCACCAGACTTACAGCTATGCCTTTTTTCCAGCTGACAGGGAAACATTTAGAACATGGGCACTGAAGTGATTGCTCTTCCAGCTTTTTCTGCTTTGGAGTTTCCAGATTTTCTGTGCCAACTTGACTTGTTTCTGCTTGTTTGAAGGCACTGAGGGACTTTGCATCAGAGTCTGACCTGGACAACTCTGGTGTAATAATAAATCCTGCAGTTCCGTCTGAAATTTCCTAAATGGATTAAACCCTTTTTTTCCCAGTTTTGCATGTTCAGGCTCAGCATGACTCTGCAAAGGGCTCTGTTGTGGGAAAACCAGGGAGATGAGTGGTTTGAGAGCACAGTGGTGAATTGAGAGCTCTGGACATAACTCAGTGAGCTTTCCTTTCAGAAAATGAATATTGCACAGCACAAGAGCCTGATACCCTTCCTGTGACTAAGCCAGTTCACCTCCCCATGCTGCAGGGCCCCTCATATTCCTGTCAGGAAGAAGCAGTGAGTTTTCCTTTCAAGGAAATGAGTGAGCTGAGACTGGGATTCTTAAAAATACATCACTGAGATAATTCTTTCTGCTTTCCACTGCCGAGTGGCATGATCCTTTTTTTCAGGACTGCTGCCTATCATTTTGATATGTGCTTTCTGGAGACAGCTTGTTACAGGCATTGAAAACATCCAAAAAAAAACCCAGCAGCAGTGCCCATTCCTGAAATACTCTGTAGAAGTGTTCACCACTGCAACAGTAGCCACAACAACAATGACAACAAAAGCTATTCTATTTCTTAGATTGACTTTTTGGTTTTTTGCAATAAATGTCTCTTCTTGTCCAAAAATACACTTTGGAATCATACTATGCAGAAATCCCTGCCATGAATTAAACAATATATTTGTGTCTTTCTATCAGGCTGCAGGAAGTGTTGATGCCACCTTTGCTTTGGAGAGCTGTCATTTCAGGGTTTGGCTCTAGTGCAGCTTGAATAAGGCCCATGATTAACTCTTATTGTTTAATGTATCCACTGTGCTAAAAGCTTTGCTTGCAGAAGTTCAGCAAATATTAGATTTTCTGGAGAGGCTGTACAGTAAACATTCGAGCTCTTGAATTAGTATGTACATCCATCAGATGCTTCTCTTTCCAATTAAAAGCACTTCGAGCTTCTTTTATGAAAAAGATACTCTGTGCAGTGCAAGGGAAGGGCCAAGAATAATTGACATTCACCCTGTGGAGAGCACATCAGCTGCTCCAAGGAACAGAAAGCTAAAAAAAGCATCACAGACAGGAGTGTTCCCTCCAGCTTGTGAGGAAAGAAAAGCCCTGGGGGAAGCTGACATTCAACTCTTTGCAGGGAGCAGTGACTTTTCACAGCAGCTGGGTAAAGTGACTCCCATTCACCGTGAATGGCTGGAGGGCAACCATAAAACACCAGGCAGGAGCCCTTGCAGAGTTAGCCGGGACAGAATGGGGGTGATTTGGGTTGGTTGGGAGAAACTGAAGTGGGATGCCAGTGATGGTCTGAAGCAGGTATTTGGCCTCCTGAGTGAACTTGGGAGGGTATTGCTCTTCCACAGCCCCATGGCTATTTATAATGATTCCAGAACTTTGCTCCTCTGTCCTGCAGAGCCTGGCCTGGTTTTTGGCATCTTTGACCTGCACACATATCCCCCTGCTATCAACACTGGCCTCTCAGGAGCACCCCCCAGCTGACAAGTGGCCAAAACTGCATGAACACAGCAGAAAAATCTGATTACACATCTGTCAGATTCTGCCCTTTTCTGACCCAGAGATGGGGCAACTGAGAGGCATTTTAAAAACTTTTATTCCATTTTCAGTCTCATGTGAAGGGTGAGACAATACAGATGTTACAATCCATGCCATCACAATCAGAAGCCAACTATTTCCTAATTACAATACATTGTGTTTCTTAGCCTATCAGCCTTTTGCCACACCATGCTGTAGATGCCTTAAATCATCTAAAATTACCCCTCATGGGTTCTATTACAATGCGTCTTTCATAGTTCTATTTCTCCAAAGCATCCAGTCTTATTTGCAAGGCCATCCTTTGAAACTTTTTTCTAGCTCCATTTCTCTCTCAACAATGTCTGTCCTATTCCATGGCATTTCTAAGTCAGCATTTCTGATCTCAAAGTTTACATACAGATCCATCCTGTGTGAGCCTTCTGTCAGGCTCTGAATGCTCTCTACAAATCCATTTCCCACAGGGCATCAACCTCTTTACTACATAAATATCTGCAGCCCTCAGGGCCCATTGAGGTTCTTCTCCAAAAGCAGCTGTCCCTGAGCAGGGACACCTCTGGAGGCCACCCCCTCAAACCAGGCGTCCATAGGTTGGTGACATTTTGGCACATATGTAACATTTAAGATACACCCAGGAAGCTCACGTGGCAATCTTTGTACCCCATACTAACTTCAGGTGTGTCAAATAGTTGAGTATTCACCACCAACCCGTCTGTTCTTACTAATTAAATATTTTATATACCTGAATTTACCACTAAAAGCTCAATAATCTATCTACTTGATCACATTTATCGGAGTGGTCTCTGCCTACACCATCCTGAACTGCTTTGTCCAGTGTGTCCCACCCTTGGCAACACCCCCTTAGCCTGAGAGGGGGCCCAGAGAGCTGCTCCCCATGGCCCAAGGGGTGGGTGTGTTCAGGGACCCCAGGGTCATGGATCTGCCAGGACAGCCCTGGGAGGGACCAGCACAAGGTGCTTGCTCCTTGGGAGTCCCTGTTTGGAGCCCCACCTGCACTGTGCACCCCTGAGCTCCATGGGATGAATTGGCCTCTGAAGGCTGAATTTGGGCTTCTCCTCCTGCCAGCCCCTCTTGGAGCTCCCTGGGGACATGCAGAGGAGCTTTATCACCTCTCAGCATATCACCACATAACATCGCCTCTAAAACATGGGACAGAAGTGCCCCTGTATTGCCGTGGTCCATTCATTGACAAAGGACTCTTGACAATAATTTCAGAAGGCTAAATATGATTTATTAAAATGACTCCATAATTCAGAGGATTGGGCTATATTGTGCCCAGGTACAGAGCTCAGATCCTTACTTCTTCATTGCTCGGTACCAGAATGCTCGAATGCTTACAGTATCAGAGAGATAACAGTCCTTCACCTCATAGGTTGAAAGAGAGAACCTCTATCTCCCACTATCAGGAGACAGGCAGAGCAATCCAAATGTTCTTGAATCACAAACCAGAGATTTTGTTTACAGAAACCTTTATACAGAGTAAAAAGACAGTAAAACATACTCTCCCATGGGAAAATTTTCCTGCAGGCTTGCACACAGAGAAACTTAGAATATGTTCTTGCAACACCCCTGCTCATGAGGCTTCAGTGACAGGGACTCCAAGCCACAGTGATCTATTTATGCAGAACACCACCTTTGGAAGGCTTTTATTTACTCTTTTCTCCCCTGAGTTGAGCAATTTATGGAGTGAGGTAAGGTTAGCTGCCTACAGCCTTTTGCTTCAGCTTTCACAAACCCAGCTGTAAATGTACCCTTCAAACATCCTGCTGGCACCTTGAACAACAAATGGACATTGGAATGGTAACACATAGAAAAAAAAGGTCATTTATACTTGGAACAGCTTAAATAAAAGAGAGAGTGGCTGAAGGTGAGTTAGCAAGCCAATTAGTCCAGTGGCATATCTCTAGAGGTCGCAATTAACATCTCTCTGTTATAATTTGTAACATTTCAGTTAGCTTTTTCCTGATTCTCTTGCCTATTGGGATAAAAAATTTGGTTTCAGGAGTGTGACACAAGCCTGTTGTTTAATGCTCTTGAGATGACCCTGTGCAGAAATCCACAAGGACTATCACAGGAACGATTTGAAGGATGAGGGAAAGAATCTGTGCTAGGAGCCTTAATAAAACTGTTGAGGATTTAAAGTTATAAATAAACTTCAAAATCTGAAACTCTTAGCTACTTCCAATATTTTGAAGTCACTAAATTGGGTAGTCCTGTTGTTGGCATATTTATATTTTGAATAAAAACACATTTACTGATTAATCTTTTCACTGCAGACTTATCTGAAGGCGCAGTGTAGGTGGAACAAGATGGTCTTTAAGTTTGCTTCCCACCCAAGTCCTTCTGGGATTCTGTGATTGTATCAATAGTCACAGATGGCTCTTTCTTGCAATGTAAAGTTGTTTTCCTTGCATTTCTAGCTAGGCTGTACCAAGAATGTTGTAAATAGTGTAGAACCGTTTCAACATGTGAATACAAAAGGAAAAAAATTTTTAAAAAAAAGCTGAAGGGAATGGAAATATTTTCTAAGATAGGATACAAGAGACACATAGGATAGTCAAAATCTCTTCCTAAAAGCAGTAGAAGGTTATGACATAATCAGAATAATGTTAAATCACTGAGGACAGGTCCTGAAATAAAACAGATGAACATAGATATAAAAAAAAATCTACCTTTTTTTTTTGTGTGATTAGCTAATTTTAAAACATTTCAATGTTCTTTGCAAGAGATACAATCTGGGATACTGCTCGCTGATTTTGGCCTTCCTGCTTGCTCCCTGTGTTCTCTGTTGCATGTGTGAATTATCAAAATAAATGTCTTGCCTTGTCTGCTGTCAGTACTCTATAAAAATGCAGCTGTGTTATCAGTGTAGTTATTAGAGACACGAATTGTGTCTCCCTGAATGAGCTGCACACGTTATTTTCCATGGATGTGTGAACAGGATGCCAGATCCCTGGCAGTTTTGCAGGGCTGGTAACTTGTCTGTGGGAAGAGGGATCAGAACCTCGTGCTAACAAGAGAGGAGATGCTGGGAGCTGATTACTGCAAGCCAGGTGAACTCCGTGAAAAACCCTCCCTGGTTTTGGTTTCAGTGGTTTTCTGGTTGTTTGTTTTTCTTATTAAGCATGACTGGGTTTCTTTCCCCTCTAAAACGACAACAAATGGGGTTCTCTGCCCTGTTTATACTGCAGAGACACGACACCAGATGGGGCACCCAAGCCCAGAGCTGGGGGAAAGTCTGTTCCAGATGGCAAAGTGAAATATTGCTAAATATGCCTGCAAGGTATTTGAGCACAGCGTGACAGACAGCCAGAACAAACAGAGATGGGGGAAAAGCAGGATAAACAACAGCTGAGCAAAGGCTGCCTTTTTGTGGATGCTCCAGCCTTGCTCCAGCCTGTGTCTAAGGAGACACGTGGAGATGATGCTTAGAGCAGGCAACAAGAAAAAGAGGTTGTAGGGCAGCTCTGGAGATGGGCACTGCAGCTCAGTTCCAACTGGAATCAGGCTCTTTTTAAAGAACATGGAAATTTGGTTATAACAGCTTTGGGGATTTTGGGTTTTAGGGATGGCAGAACATTTCTAGAGAGATTGCCCTGGGTGTTGCTAAAACCATTCTTTCATAGAATTACCTCTCTAAATCATTTTGGCTCTAAATCATTTTGGCTGTGCAAGGAGCACAGGTTATGAGGAAGGTCCACAAAACACCAAGATCGGTCTCAGATGCATCCCCTTGGATTCAGATGGATGTTTCAGATGCATCCCCTTGGATTCAGATGGATCCCCTATGCCCATCTCTTGCAAAGCTTGTTAATTTCTGGGAAGAACTATACCCTTGAACATTTTTAATTCTTTCTTTGAGCTTTTCTGGTTTTCAATGCCTTGATGCTTCAGCAAGGCTTCTCTAGTGACTTCTGTCCTGTGTTTCCAAGAAGTGATAGAAAATCCCAGGTCTCTTACCTTTTAGAAGAGGATGAACTATGCTGCAGATATTTGAAGCAAGGAAAAGACTGTATAAACTGTGGAATTCCTAAGCCCAGATTAGAATTCTGTTGTTTTAACAAGCCGTTTACTGAAAAAAATCAAGAAAGTTTATTATAAAATAAAAAAAAAAAAAGCCCAAGGGCTGAACCAAAAGATGATTTTTAGGTTTTTTCATAGAGCAATAGTAAAATACAAAATCATAGAAATGTGGAATAGTTTGCCTTTGAAGGGACCTTAAAACCCATCCAGTCCTACCCTGCCATGGGCAGGGACACCTTCCACTGTCCCAGGATGCTCCAAGCCCCATCCAGCCTGGCCTTGGACACTTCCAGGGATCCAGGGGCAGCCACAGCTTCTCTGGGCACCCTGTGCCAGGGCCTGACATCTAGACAGCTTTACTGCCAGTATTTTACGGATTATGGAATCTTTTAAAGGTAATACTTTATTTCTATAAGAAAAAAAATTCTCACCACCCATTGTCTAACTGCTTTTCTCTTATAAGTCTCTTCCTCCAAACTGAGGCTTATTTTCTTATCTTCAAGGTAAAGTCCCCACCTTCAGTGAGTGGATTGGAGGAAGGGTTGGGAAATGTGGTGGTGTATCACCAATACTGTGTGGTACAGGAGAGTCCTGACAGCAGAGCCAAGGGGAAGAGGGACCAGATCACAGCTTTAGATATTGTCCTGTTTTTATAAAAGCCTCTCTGAGGCTTTCAGAAAATGCACAAGAGCATTGGCTGCTTTGGGAGATAAAATTTTCTCATCTATGGGAGGGAATGAATGCCACCATCCCCACCCTGAGTACCTAAAGTCATAGGCATGAAGTTTTTTGGGAGAGCAGCATTGCTGTCAGCAACAGTGCTGCCGTGTAGTGAAAGATTAATGTGATCCATGAGAAAAAGTCAAGGAATATAACACAACCCAGAGGCAAGAGTGCTTGTGATGCTGTGCTGGTCTTCACTCTGAGACTGCTTCTGTAGTTTTTATTAAATTTTGATTAGCTGTCAGTGCATTCTAAAGACCACACCGAGCTGCTGTGCTTTCTTGAGGGCACAGTGCTTCTAAAGCACTCTGGAAGCAGAGATCTGGGCTCACTGGGGATGCTCAAAAACAAACTGGGAAGCAGTTGGAGTTGGTTATTACCTAACCTTTGGGTTAGTTAGGAGAGACTGTGCAGGACTCTGCTCCAGACTTCAGCAAAGCAGAATTTATGAAGTAAAATTGGATGCCACAGAGCGGTGGAAAGTGCTGGGGTTGGAATGGGAGCAATAACAGGACTTGGAGGGTGGAAAAATGAAGCCAGGGAATTTTCAGGATTGAAGGATTATGGCATAATGCTGCTTTGGAAATTACAGCTTGGACTGTCCAAATTCTCCACCAATACATGGATCCAAATATTAGAAAGAGCGCTTGAGGTAAAATCCAGATGAAAAACCATGTGAGCTAAAAAAAAAAAAAAAAAGTGATGCAGCTCCCATGCTAAGACTAGAATTTATAGGTTTCCATGAAGTCCTTTAGGTTTAATCCAGGAGTCATTATTAGTTCTTTCACAGTGACAGGAACATTTACAATTCCACCATTTTCTCTGCTTTTGTTCACCCCGTCCCCTGTTCCTGGGGGTCCTGAGGTCAGTGGGAGCAGTTTCCTGAGGATAAGGGAGATGTGGGGATGCAGTGAGCAGTCAGCCTCCCAAGGTTTTCCCAAGCCCAGCACGCTGATATTTGGGACTTCCTCCTGTTCCTGCTGAGTCTGCTTGAGGTCACTCCTGTAGGAGTGCCAAGATGTGCTGCCTGCTTTGTAGAGCTGCAAGCTAAAACCTTATGCCCCAAATTTACTACCTATTTTACACATGCTATGCATGCAATTATTAGTGATTTATCTTTACAGCCCCTGGACCACGGCATCATGCTGTGCTCCGACTTTAAGTCGTCAGTTTGTCCCTTGTGTTGGCATTTTTTGGAGCCTTTGCAACATTCCTGTTTGGTTTGGTTGCTGGTTTTATCTAGGTGGGTTTTAATAGCGACCTTTGTAGTTGCAGAGTTTCGCCGATCACGTCAATTACGTTTTGTTTACACAGTCTAATCATGCAGATGTCCTTCTTCTAGGATTGTTAACAGCTCATTCTGGAGAAATAATGACCTCTTAGAAAGCCCACAAGACACGATGCTTTGGGAATTAATTGCCATTCCCACCACACCACTCAAATCAGGGGTACAGACACAATTATTTCACATCACTTTCATGGTGCTTAGAATCTCTGCTCAGTAATAAATACATGAAGTACCAATGTGTCCAAGTTTTGGTAAGATTCATCCTAAACATTTCCAAGAGGAAAAAATACTTGACATCAAATATAACAATTAAACAAAATACAAGTAAAACTGTGTCTATAGTTTAGTTCCTTGCAAATATTGATCAATAATATGAGGTCAGATCAGAGCTATTTAAATGGGTTTTTTTCAAAATTATCCAACATGATAAAACCCATGGTGAATTACGGACAAATAGCACAGAGTACTTCAGATCCTTCTTTGACTATAAATTTTTTAATGAAACATGCTAAATTGATTGATATTAAATATGAGAATGATTTATGCAAAGACAGCAGTTAAAAGAGCATGGATCTGCTACTCTGGGATGGCTGTCTAAGCCTTATAGTGTACATAAATTCTGTTTTGGTTCATTCCATTCTGTTTGCACAGTACATTTCAAATGGGAATAAGGCAATCCACAGCATTCCTTACTCTCCTGTTCCCTGCTCTTGCACTCTAGCCAGCATACTATAGGAATTTGGAAGTGCACAGGAATTTTCTACATCCCTACACAAAGGAAAAGTCATAGGAATATCTCACACTAAACCTTTCATAATAGGAAATACAGACACGTGCTTGACTTTCTGGAGAAATGCCCGCTCCCTTCTCCAAGTATAAAGTTCCAGGAGCAATGCTCTGGATCTGATTTACAGGAAGGCTGGAGATACAAGGCCACTGTTTAAAAGATGGGGACATCCTCAGTGTTTTGTGGTTTTTCTTGTATTCTGAAGATGAGCAGAAATTCTTGAAAAAGTCCAGAAGAATTAATGGGAGCAGACCAGAGGTTATCTCATTACCTTGGGGGCCAGGAAGGGAGGATTTGAAACAGCAGTGCAGATGCTGATTAATGTAAGAGGTTAATAAAGGGCAGGATACACAGAATTATCTCATAATAAGGGCATTCAACTTAAGGAATTAAAAGCCTCAATAAGAAAATTATTCACAATTATTAACATTCACTGATTCTTGTGAATATACAGCTGTGTTTTAAAGTGCCTGGAAAAACAAGAAACTCTTGTTTCAAGGCAAAATTAATCAGACTTAATAAAAGTAAAAGGCTGAGGATGAATGGTCAGCCACCTGCTGCCATTTGCTTTGTTCATGGAAAAATAATTTCTTAGAACTATGCTCAATTTTTACTGTTATTTTTTAAATTATTATTACTGTTTTTCTTAATTTGTCACCTTCCCCATACAGGTCTTCCACCTTCTGAAATGAATTGAAATCCATGAGTTAAAGAAAGGCAACAGAAAGGTGTTGAAAAGATTGAAAAGATGTTCATAAGGAAACAAACTGTTAAAATTACCTATAACTACCACATTTTAATTTACTTAACCCATTTCAGCCTTGGAGGCCCTTTAATCTTCTCATTGATTCAAAGATGCAGTAAATGCTGTCTCCCATGGAGTGGCCAGAATTATTATTCCAGAATAAAAATATCCTGGAATAATTTCCAGGATATTTTTGACATTAATTTTAAAGACTACTTAAAGTTCTGCTTCAGCTCAAATCTGTTTTGCAGTTTTAACTACGAAGGAACATGTGTTTGTTTTCATATGATTATGCTATTATTCAATATGATACAACTTCGTTATCAATTTACATGGATCTGTTTTACTTAGATGGGAAATTATCAGATTACCTTTTGGCTTTATGGAATACAGATGAACAATGGATTGGATTGCAACCCTTGCAGTGTTATGACACAAAGGCTTGAATTAGGGTCATAAAAGATTGTGAGGTGAAAAAAAAGAAAAGATTTGTCACTGATAAGGATATACACACAACTATTGACACAAATTTAATATTCTGGAATGTTTAGGTATTTGGTCTCAAAACTACAGAATATTACAGTGCTTACTAGTCATAAGCACTTTTTCAGCAGAAATTGTATTCTGTTTAGTTCTATAATAAATATAACCTGTAAACCTATATAATCCATTCTTCCATCACTTCTTAAGGCGTTACTAATCATCTAATCCTATCATTTCTTCCATCTGGAGCATTTCACTGCTTTGACCACTTAACAAGCGATAGGAAGAGGGGGAATGGCCTCAAGTTGTGCCAGGGGAGGTTGGAAATTAAGAAAAATTTCTTCACTGATGGTCAAGCGGTGGAATAGACGGCCCAGGGCCATGGTGGAGTCACCATCCATGAAGTGCTCAAAAAACAAGCAGATGTGGCAATTTAGGGTGTGGTTTAGTAACAGGGTGGGTTTTAGTCAAAGGTTTGATGGTCTTGGAGGTCTTTTCCAGCCTTAATAATTCCATTATTCCACAATTCAGAGACCTGACCATAAGCAGTGGTCCAGCACACACTTCTGCTGAGCGTGCCTGGGTGTGGATGGTAACTTCCAGGAAAGCTGGTTCTCCAGAAGGGAGGGAAAGAACAGGCATGCCTCAGAGTGAGAAAATTACCTCAGTCTGGCTTTTGCCCCAAAATGTTACATCTTTATGAAAATAGGCAAATGAAAAAAATTCCCATGAATTGCAATGTCATCTGCAGACTGAGAGGAACTGATTGTTTTCTATGGTGTTCAGATGAGACTGTAAATTCTTAGCTCTTGTGAAATTCAAGTTACAGTTCAGAAGTCCAACCAGTTATGTGCCCAACGTGCAGATCTGAAGACATTTAAAATTATTAATGGTGCCTGTTCTTCGTTTTTGGTATTCCTGGTAATCACTTGATTATGAATGAAATCATCTATTTGATATCCATGACGTTCATTTTTGAAGAAAATCCTATGGACTACACATGGAAGTGCTCAAAGTGTGTAGAAATGGTGCTTAGAATATGGTCCTGGTACCATTAGGTTAATGGTTGGATTCATCTTAGTGGTCTTTTCCAGTTTAACTGTTTCTGTGATTTTATAATACCTTCAAATAACCCTCTAGAATGATTCTTTTGTAATATCCCAAGCTCTGATTTATTTCTTGAGCAGCTTGTCTCGTGTCACTGCATCCTTTCCCTTATCCTCATATCTTGAATTTTGAATCTGAGTATGAGAAATAGATAGGTTGTTAAAGGAGAGGAGTTGTGGTGGATGAGACAGCTCTGAAACCAATTACACACATAATTTAAAGGAGGAAAAATTCCCTTTCTAACCTGTGCTCATTGAAAGCAATCATCAGGTAGGACTGTATCCTGCTGAAGCAGCTTCTCACTGATTTCAGTGTAACCAGCTTCTCTTTAATTAGTTTTTATTTATTTCAGGATAATAAAAACTAACATATGCAACAATTTAAAAGCATTCTTCTCCTTTTAATGCATTAAAGTGGAAGCAGAGTTCCTTTGCATAATTGCATTAGTAAACAGATTAATTTACATTTTAATTTACATTAGCAGTGTAATTGGGATTCCAAAGTGTAATATACAGGAAGGAATGAAAGCAGGAACAAAGTCCCGAAGCTACTAAAGGATGGAGATGCCAGACTCCAATTAAGACATTCTTTTGTCAAGCCTTATCTCTGAGGTTTGCAAGATTAACTTGAAACAAAATGGCTGGCTTTTATCTCCCCTGTTACTGGTTTTAATTCCACAACTTAAAAGGATTCCTTTAGAGAGTTATGTGAGGAAGGCAATTTCTCCCACTGTGTCTTTCCAGTACCACTGGCCCGATTTTGGGATAAATGATGTAGCTAAGAGGAATATTAATTCTGCCTCAGTGCCCCTTGCTCTTGCCTCAGAGAGGTTTCATTTATAAAGCTTTATTTTTGAGTGCAGTTTGTTTACTCTGAGGCTACACACTGAGTAACACATCCCACAGGGCTGGTTACGTTCTGTGACAAGTAAATACACTGGTGTCCTGCAATAGCACAACTATTTGTGCAAAAAAATGAGTGGCTAGCTCCCATTTTGGGAAGCTTAGACTGAGCATTTGTACAGAACATGTGGCATTTGAGCCAGCAGCCTGTCCTGGAGGGCAATGGCATCCTGGGGACAGCATTCCCAGCAGGTCAGGGAGTGACCCTGTCCCTGTGCCCAGCCCTGCAGGCACCTCTGCAGTGACCCTGTCCCTGTGCCCAGCCCTGCAGGCACCTCTGCAGTGACCCTGCCCCTGTGCCCAGCCCTGCAGGCNTGTCCCTGGCTGTCCCTGTGTGTCCCTGTGTGTCCCTGTGTGTCCCTGGTGTCCCTGTGTGCAGGGAGGTCAGAGCAGGCCCAGGCTCTGCTCCGGGCCCAGCAATGGCACCAGAGCCACGGGCAGGGACTGAGCCCAGCAATTCCCTGCACAGGAGGCACAACTTCTGCCCTGGGCAGTGCCCAGCCCTGAGCAGAGACCAGAGAGGCTCTGGGCTCTCCTCCCTGGGGATGTTCCAGAGCCCTCTGGCCACACTGCTGTGCCCTGTGCTCTGGGATGGCCCTGGTGACCCTCTCTGGGCCCTTGCAACCCAACCCATTCTGAGATTCTGTGACGGCTGCATGAAGAACCTCCCTCCGAGTTCATGCAGAAGGAGTCTTGGTGAAGCTAATCAGTTTCCAGGGGAGTGGAATCTGAAAAAAAAGAAAAACCCAGCTCGATGGCATATAAAAGATGGGAAATTCCTGGTTTTCAGTACAAAAACTCGACTTACAGGTGACCAGAGCACACAGAACAAATGACTCAGTAACACAGCTGAACCCAAACAGAGCCTGGAGATCCAGAATTCTGTGTTAACCCAAGAGCACTGCACACTTTGGAGCCATTATGGCTTTTTCATGCAGTAAGAGAACCTAGATGGGTGTCTGGGTGGATTAGTCCTTACAGGCAGAAATCAGTCCTAGTAAAACAGTCAGGCCTCAGGTGGATTATTTGAAGCTATTTTTAATCTGGGGATTTTAGCAAATTTACTCCAGATTTGGTGGTCAAATCTAGTCAGAAAAAAGTAGGTAAAGAAACCCATAAACAGATTGCTATAGAGCTACAGTCTGACTTGTGACTTGTGTAGTGTCCTGTTTTTCACCAAGCATCGTCCTAAGTGGTCCAGAGGGCATTTAAAAACCCTGCTGGAAGAAGGTATTATGGAAACCCTGCTGGAAGGAGTCTCACTGGGACTTCCAGCAAGGTACTAGGTAGGTTTAAACAAAAAATGGTCATAAAAAGAGTATCCAAAATATGGTTCCAAATTTGGAAATTATATTATCTTTGGCTATTTCGGTGTCCAATCTTTCAAATTTAATAAAGTATTGACTTCATGTGGCAGTCCCACAACTGTCCTAAAGTGAATATATTAATCAGTGTTGAGCTTCCCTGTTTCAAGCTTGTTGACTGCTCCTTCACTATTAATATTAAATCTGATAAACAGATATTTCCTAACTTAATTTCTTAATTTCCTAATTTCCTAATCTAATTTCTTAACAGAGTTCATTGCATTCCTACCTGGTCGCTTTCACAGGATTTTATATTTACACTAATTTTCTCATATTCTCTGAATTATATTAATCTGAGGAGTGTTTCTTCACAGTAATTGCTTTCATCACTCCTTTCTGAAAGTCCACATTCCACAGGATCTTCTTGGAAGGAGGGCAGTGAGTAAATAAGGCTTCATTCATATAATGATGTTCAATAGTTATTGTTCACATTTTTTCTTCTGCTACAGAATCAAATAAAACATTTGAGAATTCCATTATATGAAACAGTTTGATAGAGAACTTCTGGAAAAGAATTACTCTGATATCAAAGTCAGTTATCACAAGATATTAGAACTGACCTTCAAAACCAAGCATGTTAAATAAGTATTCAAGTGCTCTGGTGCCATAATCCAGCATTATCTGGAAATTGCTCTCTTCCATTGGGTGAAAAAAAGTCATTTTATAGTGCACTGCAGGATTGAGATTTTCATTTATTTAGCCTTTAGGAACAACTTTAAGTGGATGAGCTTTCTAATAAGCTTTAAGACATATCTCTTTTTGTAACATCTGCTTTATCTTAGAAATAAACTTTAAAGGGACATGCCAAGCAGCAAACTCTCTCTGGTGCCTCACTCAAACTGCTGAGTGAAGTCTCTTTGTTCTATGAAGGAGGATTTCCCTAATTTCAGCCATGGCTGGATTGTTTTTCCCTAGCCTTGAGTATCTATTAATACATAGGAAATTCAGTTTGGAGACAAAAATAGTCTTCCAATGACCAGTATGTGATCATATGGCCTAACTTTGCTGACATATGAACAAGTACCCATGAAAAGAAATATCCTGTGCAATATCTAACTAAAACAAACCACAAGACTAAGGTAGGCTAATCCTTAGAATCCCTTAATGGCTCTTGTGCTCAGCTATCAGTGTCTCACAGGGTGCTTCAAATATTTATTGTATTCTTGTCTACAGTGACCTCAAACAGTTATTTGGAAAAAAAATGGAAGTCTAATTCAAAAAACACACTGTGATAGAAAGCTTTCTCTTGATTAGTAGCACTTCTTTTTTAAAATAGAATATTTAAGTATTCCAGCTTAATTTAGCTCACACTGAAGTGAGGGGCAGTGAGCTTTGCCATATTTATGTCGGGGTACAGTGGGCCAGGAGCCAGGGAATCTGTGTCTGAGCAGGGTGTGTCCTGCCACATCAAAATTAGTTCTGTTCCATGTGCACAGGCAGGAACACCCTTGGAATTTGCATATCTTCCTTTGGCTGTGGTGGAAGAATGCATACACATATGTTTGACAAAAACACTCAGCCATACATCTTGTGTTTCCCTTGCTTTGTCCCTCATCCTGTTGAGATTTTTCAGTGACATAGGAAGACTTTTGCCTCTGAGCCATTTGACTTGGGCTGAATTTTACCAACACACACAGCCACCACACATCACATATTCCTCATGCATTAAAATTACACTAAAGAATTCCTAAAAGCCTTTGCACAAGAATTTTTGGATTAATTTAGCAAATTTAATGTGCCATAAAGTGATGGGATTGGCTGCACGTCATGACATGATTTAATCAGCCAGTGAACACTGGGGTTATTACATCATCATGGGCACATTCAGGCTGACACTAATTAATGAAGTAAAAATGAGCCACTGAGTGCGATACAGAAAGGACCTGTTGCCACAGTAACCCAATGTGACGTTGCTGAGATAAACTCCAAGCTCAATTCACCTGGAGTAAGCATTTCTTCCCTGGATATGCCAGCTTACTTAGAGGTTCAAGGTTTACTACAGAGCCTGGTCCACTTTTAGTGGTGCTTTATATCATGTTGTGTTCAGCTATAAATGAAAGAAGTTCAAGAAAGGAGTCTCAGTTCCTCAGCCCTCTGCATTGTTTAGTACCTGTACAAAAAATCCTAATATATATTTAAAAACAAGTCACGGAACAAATCCTACTTGACAGGATTCAAAATAACAATAATTCACCATTCAAGAGATTTGCAGGATGTAATTTTTTTTTTAAATACAGAAGAGGTTTGCTGCAGCAGCCACAGTGTGGCTGCTGTATAGCCTCTGTTCCAGTCTGTGGACTGCCAGAAAATAAACCCTCAAAATTTTGCATCAGGTGATGGTTTCAGTAATGCTTTTAAAGAGCTGCCAGTAGCTGGGTGCTCTAGATGCTTGCAGAAACTTCCTTTGAAAAGTCATCTGTTGACAAATGATGTCTCCTCCTCATCCCTAAGGATGTGACCCTTTCCTTGAGCTCACCTTGGACACAACATTATTATTTCATGTCTTGCAGCTCACTTTCCTGTGGTAAGAGAGTGGTTGATCATGTCATACCTGAACTGTCAGCCTGCTGCAGTGCACTGCTGCCTGAGGGACTCAAAGGTATGATTCTCATTAACTCTTCATGAAAGTCAAAACCTTCCATAATGTATCTCCAAACCCTGTGCTGGTGCTTTGCTGTTCCTGTATGGAACACTCCTGATGGACAAATCCTGCTGGCAGTTTCTCCTTTCCCAGTGCTGGTACCTCAGCTCTGCTTTGACTTTTGATCTGCCGTGAAATTCGGCTGAACAAATGTTTATTAAATCCTTTTACAATGAGGAAAAAATAACTATGAGGTTATTCAAAACAAGCAGATGCTTTCCATCTTGAGTAGCCTTTGAGTGACGTGTTGCAGTTATAGGTACTTAAAGTCTTATAAATCCATGAGCATCAAAGACCAGCTACATTCTTGACTTCTAAAGGAAGAACCAGGAAAAGTTTCACAAAATAGATATTTCCTCCAAATTCCCATCCCAGGCAATCTGCTTCACCAGTATCAAAACTATCCTTCACAGTTAGTCCCAAATAGGACAAATATTGTGAGGGTTTCCCAGAGAAGCTGTGGCTGCCCCTGGATCCCTGGAAGTGTCCAAGGCCAGGTGGCACAGGGCTTGGAGCAACCTGGGCTAGTGGAAGGTGTCCCTTCCCATGGCAGGGGTGGCACTGGATGGGCTTTAAGGTCCTTTCCAACCCAAACCATCCCATGTTTCTATGATCCTGTGAAATCCTTAAATGTCAGCACACATAAATACTAATAATAGAAAGATTTCTTCTCTTAGAGCCACAAAACTGAGATTTTTGGTTGTCACCCAAACTATTGTCTCTGCTATTTGTAACCAGAATTCAGCTTTCACTGAATGCAATGTAAAATGTAAATATGATGTAGAACTCTCAAAAAACTCCCCAAACAACTCTCGTTTAAAGTAGGCTTGTTATTATTTAGAAATGTTTGAGAAGTTTTTTAAATGCTTTATTAAACATCCAGAAAACGTATCATCTAAATATCAGATCTCATCAACCCACAGGGCTTCACCAAGGGCAAGCCTTGCCTGGCCATCCTGGTGACCTTGGATAGTGATACACACTTAAAAATTATATTTTATGTTGGAGGGAAGGGTTTGAGGGTAGTGCCAGGATTTAAATAAGCAACCATGGCCACCTACAGTTATTGCAAACCTTGAGTTGCTGTTTATGCACACAGAATAACTCTGGTGGCACAGAGTGCTCCAGGAGTTTGACATTGTGACTCTAATTACATTTAACAGTCCATTTAATATTTTCAACTTAATGCATTCCACAAAGTGGTCATACTGATTTTATATATATTTTTTTTAATGTTACATTTTCTTCCATATATTAAAATATTGGCTGGGAAACCTTTCTGTGCGATTCTGAGAAAATTATAAGTTACAAAACTTGCAGCCAGACCAGCTCAGAGGAGAGTTCACATTTTTACCACCAATGCACACTTTTAAATAGAAATACACTTTATAACTTTAGCACTCTGTTAGCTAACAAACTAAAACACCCTAGGTGATCTGATCTGCCCAAGAATGTGACCCACATCTATATCTTGTCTTCTTTTCTGCCTAAATCCATTTTCTTACCTGTTCCTTTTTAATTTCATGAATCATGTAGCTCCAAATACTCAAATTGTCACTGTACTATAATTTAATTCATATACATTCCACAGCTCATTTGATAGCATTAATGTCAAGTTTGAATGGCCTCTTACAAGCAATGATTCATTAGCACAGCACATTCATTATTATGTTTGTCTTTCAACAGATTTTCCTTCATTTATCTATCAGCACTGGAGGTTTCTCATGAAATTCCACCGTTTGCTGGTGCAATAATGGGTCTGTGAACATCTGCTTTTTTATTTGCTGTTTGGTTCAGGAGCAGTCCTGAGGCAGGTTCAGGTTCTGTCAGCACAAGAGGGGAGCTCTTTGCTGATGTTTCATTTATGTGTGTGCTCCGCTTTTTTAGGGTATTGCTTTTACCTTGCCTTTGATTAAAACTGAATTTACAGCCTCAAAATTAAGTGTTCAGATATGCAAGGACTAAGTCTGCCTAATTAGGCAGGACTGGAGCAGTAGGATCTAGTTTAATAAGGCAACAGCTGTATTGGGAGGAATTTACCTCTCTAAAATGTACATGCTGAAGGTTCTTTCATGGAATCAGTAAAACCTGAGAAAAAATGAAATGAGGTGTGACCAAGTCCTTCTGCTTTTCCCAAAACTTTTGCTAAATATGTTCACTAATTATAATTAAATAAGTATTTTTCCCGTTTTAAAGAATTTACACAATTTCACTTTCCACCAAAATTTGTGTCTTCATCATGCAAGGGGATTATTTGTGTAATAATTTGTGTTGGCAACCTGTGCCAGGGCCTCACTGCCCTCTCAGAGAAGAATTCCTTCTAATGTCTTTCCCATGGATTTTATTCTTGGATTATTTAATATAATTACTACAACTAGCTCAGAGATTAGGCCACAGCTGGAGTAATCTGGCATTAATAACCTGCCTATAGAATAACCTTTAAATGCTTAATATTGTCTCTATTAATACTAATTTCTTTATAGGTATATTAACTGCTGTCTTAGCTTTAGGTTCTTAATAGATCACTGAAACCTTCCATGTCTTCAGTGTCTTCACCAGCTGCCCCTGAAGACAATTCAAGATCAGTTCTGAATATAAAACATCTTTAACCAGTAGCAGTTACAGATGTGGAATCAAAGGCAAAAATAGTGATTAATCTTTTTTTTTTCCTTTTGTTTCCTTTCTTTTTATCAGAAAGTGTCTTAGATAGAAATGATGTAATTTGATAGATATTATAGAAAAAAAATAATTTGTACTGTGTTTTATCAATGTGTACATGAAGGGTTTTTACCAACAATGATTTTATTGAACTGAATGAATGCAACAAAGGAATACAACAATCAGTTCTATTCAAAGCACTCAAGTAGTCACAGTTCCTCCTTGAAACTGAGAAAACTGGGAAAATCTCCCAGCTGTGTAAGGGTATGTGGAAGGAGATAGTCTGCTTTCTGGTCAAGGACATTTTCAATGCAAAAAATAATAAATTAAAGAAGGAAGATTTAAACAAGAATATTCAGGGAAAAAAGCCTGCCTGTGAGCAGAACAAACCTGGTCTGAGGAGATGTGGACTGAGAGATGGCTTCTTTTTCAGCAAGAGCATCTAAGGAAGAACCTTGCCAGGCTGGGATTACGAGGGAAAAGAAGGAGACAAACACGCAGAGACACAAATCTTGACCTGATTTGGGTGCTCAGTGTCAAACTCAGCCTCTGCCCTGGAGAGATCATTGCCTGCACCTGTAACTGGACACTGTTCTGGGGCTGTGTCCTATTTGATGGGTCCTTTTCAGGACAAGACAATGAGATCCCAGTGTTTAAAAGCCTTTGCTGTAGGCCAAGGGTGACTGTCCTTTGCTTGTAGTGCCAGAACATGCCAGGATCACATTCCCTCTGGTAGGGTGGTCTTTCACTTGTCTTAAGTTATCCTCCATGCATTCCAGGAGCTTCCTGGATTCCCTACAGCTACTTTTCAGCAGATGTTGGAGGAGTTGGAGTTGTGCAGCAGGATGAGAGCCTGGGAACAGGACACTCCTCTAGCTGGAAAAAGAAGTCCTCATCAATCAGCTCCCCTTGCTCAGGGATGAGCCAACAGAAGGAATTTTAATGTTTGTATAAGACTGTATGAAACAAATTATATGATATTAAGAAGAGGGGGCTGTGTAAGACATGCTGGATGTGTAGGAAAAGGGCTGTTAGCAGGGAAAATGGCAATTGAGGTGGATTTGGGAAGGAACAACCATGGACAGCAGAGGGAAAAGGAAATAAAAGATAAGGCCATCCTATAGACATGTTGCTCAGGACAGCAGGAGGGATCTCCTACATCTCCAAATCCACCAGAGCCACGTACCTCTAACACATTCCTGGCTGTGTTTTAGCTACTCAGAACAAACAAATGAAATATATTTTTAGCTTTTGGTCCCAGAGATGAAGCCACAGCTAATTAAAGGTGAAAAAACAGCCTGGCATAACTTAAGAAAAGGCTCAGTACTGCTTCCTCAATTCTGCCTTGCAGGATTTTTTTTGCTCCCATTCCCAGACATAACTTTTGGAAGTGCCAGAGCTGTCAGCTCAGAGCTTTCTTTGCCCAGCCTGATTGTTTAATGGTACTATCAGCATTCCCAATGCCATTTTAAAACCCTCGCAGCACTGGGAATTTTGCAACCTAATTTCTGGTGTCTAGAATATTGCCTGAGGGAGGTGCTTTAAAATCAGTGTGGGAAAATCAGTTTCACCTTAAAATGTGAGGTCAAGGAATAAACAATGCTGTGCTACTGAATAATTAAGGCAGGGCATGACTTTCATCATGAAGTTGGAGAATCCAAAGGAAAGGAAAGGAAAGGAAAGGAAAGGAAAGGAAAGGAAAGGAAAGGAAAGGAAAGGAAAGGAAAGGAAAGGAAAGGAAAGGAAAGGAAAGGAAAGGAAAGGAAAGGAAAGGAAAGGAAAGGAAAGGAAAGGAAAGGAAAGGAAAGGAAAGGAAAGGAAAGGAAAGGAAAGGAAAGGAAAGGAAAGGAAAGGAAAGGAAAGGAAAGGAAAGGAAAGGAAAGGAAAGGAAAGGAAAGGAAAGGAAAGGAAGGAAAGGTATTTAGATAGACACATATATATTTATATACTCCCTTCTCTCAGTCTTAGATTTTATATTTTAATTTTTGTTTCATTTCACAACAAAAGGCATCTTCTCTTGGGAGGAACAACAATTCAAACATTTCAATATAAGACATACTTGGAAATTTTAGTTTGGTAAAGACATCTGGATTAAAGAAAGTTATATTCTTGGGTTTCAAGTTTGCTCTGCATTTCTTTCTTGATGGTACCTTCAATTTCAGATTTGTATTTCACTGCATTTGAACAGAAAGGAAAACTAACTGCAGTGAGCGAGCCTTGGACTGTTGGGAAGAGAAGGAAATGACATTTGGCACTTTAAATTTGCCGCTCCATTAAATCAAATATTTACCCTGTGGACCACGAAAATTGTATCAGGATAGTGATACTCAGATGCACTTGGACAGAGTAATTTTCTGAGGGTGTGAAGTTGCTGTGAGGAATTCTCCTGAGTCTACTCCATCAGGGAACACTGCATGGGAAGGACTCCCTCCTTTTCCTAACTGATTTCTTTCTCTATCCTGCACTGAGCACCAGCAATAATATGAAAGGAAGTAGAGCTGATAATTAAGTGCTTCTACCCCAATGTATCCAGACAAAAAGGTGAATGCAAATGGGATTCATTCCTCTGGGCCAGTCACATTAGGATGTTTCTTCCACTCATTTCCAGTCAGGCTCACCTCAGCTTCCACTAAAGTCAAATCCTGTGATCCCCCTGTCACACCAGCAATAGAAACAGACTCTGCCCCTACATGTCTTGGTGGGATTAATGTGCACTGCACACTAGTGTCAACCAAGGCTTCATATTTTTGTGGTTCTGATGTGCCAGGCCAACAAATCCACACAGTCTAAAAACCACGGTTTTCCCTGGCCTCTACCTGGTTCTCCTCCCATCTGCTCGGGAGATAAACCTCCTTCGAGAAAAGTGGAGAAAAACCTGTTTATTTAACAAGCAAAGCACTGACAAACATGAAAAAATGAATAATATTAAACAAAGGAACCTCTCGCTGTTCTGAAGAGATGGCAAATTCAGAGAGAGAGATCTTTTCTAGTTCAGAGTCCTTTTCGTGGGTGTGTCCTCGCCTTTCTCTCAGTCTCTCTGGGGCTTGGGTCTGGTGTCAAACAAACTGCACGCTTCTTCTCCCCTACCTTCAGACTCAGAACCAGTCTTAAAGGTGCAGAGCTTAATATCCAGCCTAAACAGAACAGATGATTGGGGATACAAGCATCATAAAGTCACCCCAGGACACCAGGTTATCTGTATCACTTAGAGTGGAAATGGTGATGTGGGAGTAAATCTCCTTGAAAGGAGATTGTGAGTTGGCCTCTTGTCCCAGGCAGATAAAGATGGGAACAGGGGAAACAGCCCCAAGGTGTGCCAGCAGGAGTTTAGGTTGGATTTTAGGAAAAAAATCTTCACTTAAAGCATGGTCAAGCCCTGGAACAGTGGTGGAGTCCCCATCCCTGGAAGGATCCCAAAAACAAGCAGGTATGGCACTTCATGAAAATGTTTAGTGGGCAGGCGGTCAGAGGTTGGACCTGATGATCTTGAAGGTCTTTTTCAACCTTCCATGACTCCATGGGATAAAATACAAAGCTAATTTGGTTATAAAGCAAAGCTGTCTGGCATCTGCAGCAAAACAGAGAGCAGGAACCAGTGTCACGTAAACAAAGAGTGAAACTCAGACTGTAAGAAAGGAATCCTGTCAGTGCTGTTGTTTGCAAAACATAAAAAAGGTACTGTCCCAACAGAAAAAGTAATCAGAAAACTCATTTTTGGGGTATTAGTGAATCTATTTACTGCAGGAGCTCTGGAGGGTAGCAGAAATGTGATGGGGAGTCTGGAGTTTTATCATCCTTTTGCTTCCTGAAACACATCTTGTACCACACCAATCCAAACTCCACAAAGCCAAAAAGTGGACAGTGAAGGAAGGGATTTGATTGTGTGTCTTAGTTTAACATCTCTGCTCTGCAGTGAAAATCATTCTGTGAATGGCCAGCACCTTTGAAAAGAAAACCCTGAGATGTTAGATTTTTTGGAGGAGAAATTAGGAATTCATGTTTGGGAATTTGTGTCATTATTTGACAAGGACATGGCATGTTCTTGGGTGGGGTTTTTCAGTCTAATGATTTGACAAGGAGAAGTGATACAAGAGCAAATGTCTGCTAAGGGTTTAAAGTGCTGACTGGCTTTGCTTTGCTGAAAAACTCACTTCTAGGGAATAAATTGAAGGAAAAATTATGTTTTCTACTCAAAGTGAGGTAGTATTCCCCTTAATGTTCCTAAATATTCCCCTTAATATTCCCCTGTATCCATATAACTTGAGGAGAAAAATGGACATTGGACTGCACAGCTGAATCAGGATGGCTTATAAATATCTTATGCATACCTCAGTAAAAAGTCTGTTTTACAAATATTTATTAACAATATCTCACAACAAAACTGCAGTAGCTACAGATGCTCATTTTAATTGCAGACAAAAAAAATTAAAGGAAGAGGGCAAGATGAAGATGCTGAACTCCACAATTTATTTGATGGAATAAATGGAAACAGGAAGCAATTCCTATGCTTTACAACCCTTTCTATGGAGAAACTATTCCTAATATCCCATCAAAACCTCCCCTGGAACAACCTGAGGCCATTTCATTTCAGACCCTGTGTATACATATCGATGTTTTTCTTTAAAGAAGAATCTGGAATTCTAAATGTTTCAAAGGACCTTTTGTCAAGCTTCTCAGATATGTGCCAAATACAAATTATTTCTAAAAATTTTTTTAAATCAAATCTCAGCTCTCAGATGACTTTCTCTATCTCCACAGAGGTCAGAAAGGAAGAAATAACTTCTGTAAAATCTATAACAGTTATGCAACATAGGAGATCATATTTTTTCTCCTTTATTTCTGCCATAAAACAGTGAGATTAATGACCTTAAGCGTCCAAAGCATTAAAAACTGCAAGAATAATAGACTTTCAGGTTGATGAAGAAGTTCAGATCATTAAAATGAAATTTCCCATATCAGACTCTTTCAGACTTTCCAATTTTGCACAGGGGAAGGAAGAGGTGACTTCAGCGAGAGCAGAGGAGTGAGTGACCCCAATTCTGTTCTATGTCACTGGCATTGGGGTAGAAATATAAATATATACTGGAGTGAATGGTTAAACAGGAAAAACAACTTTAATTTTGAGGAAAAGCACATTTTGGAGTGTTAGCATAATTCATAGATGAGAAAATAATGGCTGAATTTCACTGTACAAAATATTTCTTACTCTAACAGGAAATATTTTCTTCCTTTTGAGAGGTAGCAAACCTTTCCAAGTTCACCAGTTTTTGTCTCATCAGTGAAAGAATTGACATCATTTTTATGGATTTCAGTGACATCAGTCATAAAAATATTCTGTCATCTGACAAGACTCTACAAAATTTTCTCTTATGCAATATAAAAGGGGAAATTCTTATAACCACAGGAATTCTTATAATGAAGGGAAAATTATATTCTTTGATAATTTGAAGTCTTTCTCAAGCCAGTGTTGATGTTAATATTGAGCCAGTGCAAGGCTCCATGAATTTATTTCATTAAAGTTTATTGGTGTTATTCTGGCCTAATAATTTATTAAAAATGGGGTATCAGAATTCCTAGAGTTAATGAAGGGTTATCTTAATATAGGCTGTACCTGTTTCCATTTCTTGACTTGTCCCAGGGCTTGAAGCCTGTTTTCAGTTGGGCACTTTTTCCTTTGACAAAATCAGTTGGGAACAGGGGCAAGAAAATTTATTGTACAAATAAACCCAAATTCAGGTCAGTGTCTCCTTCAGTGCTGGCATTTGTCCAGGATGGGATCCAAAGCCATAATTCAGTTTGGTACGGATTTTTTCACTGGTCTTATGAACCAAGACTCCCTGAAATTTTCCCTGGAATGATACATTTCACCTTCTGCCTTGCCCCTTGTTCTTTACCCTTGCACAGTTGACTGCCTTTAAAATCTATGCCTCTTTAATTAATTTTAGGAACTTTGTCCTAGGGACGCTGTCTTATAAAATCACTTTTTCACAAGGTGAAAGAGAAAACGCCGTATCCACTGAAAGTTTCCTGGGTAGGGATTGTTAATGGGGTCACTTTGGAAACTGAGATTCATCAAAATACCTCACAGTCTTCATGGCCATTAATCTATTGGTTTAAAGATCAAATTTTTGTATCTTTATCAGTATAATAAAATATAATATAATAATATGAATGTCTTTAGATGTGTGCCAGCTGCTCTCCTCAGCCTTTTCTTCACCTTGCAATAAGTCTAAAATACACAGACTGAATCCAGATGTCTTTTGAGAAGGTTTTCCCTCCACCTTCCTCTCAGACAGATAATAAATCCAAAGTGTAAACACCAATCTACTAAATTATTGATCGGGATTTGAAAAAAAAAAGAAAAAGTACGCAAAAATATGTGTATATTTTTTCAAATGAAGTATCATCTGTTGAAAAAATTTTCTCTTTTAGTGTGTGGATATACCCATGTCTATATGGATGTGTGTAAGCAGTGTGTATGTGTTCAGGCATTATTGTGTGAATACGCATGAACAGAGTAGAGGTCAGGAGTTCAAAAAGAACCCCTCTGGCTGCAACAAATATCATTCCTGCTGCACAAGAAATGCCAGGCATGAAAAATTAAAACCTGGGCTTAAAATGGCATTGCCACTGATGGTTTTAAAATATAAAATAAATAATTTCTTTTAAATGGCACAAAACTGTGCCTTTATGAATGACTTTGGTATTGAATTAAGCTGGAAGTCTTAACCTATGTGGAAAATGAAATCAAGTCATAAATTTAGACACATTGGAAAGAAGGATTTGTACATTTGGATGAATTTTTCTTTTAAGTTTTTAAACAGTGATGGGACTCCAGAGTAAGTCCTGTGAGGAACAGCTGAGGGAGCTGGGAAAGGGGCTCAACCTGGAGAAAAGGAGGCTCAGGGGGGACCTTGTGGCTCTGCACAACTCCCTGACAGGAGGGGACAGCCGGGGGGGTCGGGCTCTGCTCCCAGGGAACAGGGACAGGACAAGGGGAAACGGCCTCAGGCTGGGCCAGGGGAGGCTCAGCTTGGACACCAGGAGGAATTTCTGCATGGAAAGGGTGCTCAGGCCTTGTCAGGGGCTGCCCAGGGAGGTGTTGGAGTCCCCATCCCTGGAGGTGTCCAAGGAAGGGCTGGAGGTGGCACTCAGTGCTCTGGGCTGGGGACACGGTGGGGATCAGGCACAGCTTGGACTCGGTGATCCTGGAGGGCTTTTCCAACCTGAGTGAATCCATGATTCTGTGATTCAGTGAATAGAACATTTCCAGAACCATGAGCTATAATAGTAATCTAGAATGTTATCATTTTTTTCTCATTTCAAGATGATTTAACAACCTTAATGAGTTTGTTATAGACACTGATCCCGATGGAATGTGCTTGGATGTTTTCCTTTCCTAAGAGTGTGTGTTGGGAAAACTCCAGCAGTTCCATTGGCACAGCTCTGAATGTGTATCTGGAAGTTTTCTCTTTGTAGTTAATTCCAAGCCATTCAGGGTTGGCTTCCTAAGAGCTAGAACTAGAATTTGTAAAAGCCCCACATCAGAATGATCTCTTGTGCTGGACTCTTGAGGAGCCAGCTGTGCTGTCAGACACCAGTCGTGGTGGGGATGGGGAAGAGAAGACAAAAATAGGTAAAATTTATTTTCCTGATTTGATTGCAAGTGGCTTTAGATTTTTCTCTCCAGCATCTGGCATCTGTTCTATGGCCCACAACCTTCTCAGAATAATTTTTAAAATGTCTGAGATGTCACTTCCCTTGAAAGAAAAAAATAAATCAAATTATGTGAGACGTTGAAAATAGTTCTTACCCATTAAGTTCCAGTCTGGCATTCTTTCCTGTTTTTCATGATGGATACCTGTAAAAAGTTCATGATAATGGATAGTCCAAACCACAACCTTCTTGGTATCATTTTTCTTACAGTGGAATCTGCAAGGGAGAACTTTTGATTTGTCATTCTTTATATACATAGGTAAGAAACAGTCTTTTTTTCTGTAACACAATCCATTATTTTAGTAGAGAAGAATTCTAATATTAATTTTGTCTAGTAGATGTCCCTTCCCATTGCAGGGGATGGGATTATGATGAGCTTTACAGACCCTTCCAACCCAAACCGTGCTGGGATTCTGTGATGATTCCATGATAAAAGCACTGGCTTTTCCAGAATTCTAAAACTTCATTAAACTGCTCTATCTCTTTAAATTAAGAGTTTCAGGACTCCTTAGTGTGGAGTAGTCAGTGAAGGAAAGGCTGTTGGGTCCAAGAAGGAAAGATTCCTAGGAAAAAGAGAAAGGTTGACAAAACCCATTCTCCTCCAGAGTGTATATATATATACACATATATATATACAGAGTATATATATAATTCCATACTCCCAGCCCTTATAAACATTTTAGAAAGGGTAGAAGGAGGTGTACGTGCAGCTATTTCCCCCAACACCCACTTATGCACCTGTTAACTGGATAACTTAAAACGTTTTTCATTCTTCTTAATATTATCTACCAACTTTTTAATATTATTTTCCAACTTACTAATGTTATCTACCAATATCATTGCCAATAGCAATAAAGGTATTGCCAGTTTCTGCCACCTCCTATGGCAAAAGGTTTCCACATCCTCAGAAGTTTAGGAAAGGATGTGCAGACACCTGGACTTTAGAGGTACAGGGTTGAGGACATCTGCTTACTGCAAGGATTTGTGAAATGTGTCTTTTTGTGTCCATCTGAGAGATTCTTTCCTACATTCAGTGAGCACTCCTAGGTTTTTTTCTGTCTAATTGCCTTTACACTACTATACATATATATATGTATGTATTTGAATACTTATCAAAAATTAGTATTTTGAGAAGGAAGGAAGGAAGGAAGGAAGGAAGGAAGGAAGGAAGGAAGGAAGGAAGGAAGGAAGGAAGGAAGGAAGGAAGGAAGGAAGGAAGGAAGGAAGGAAGGAAGGAAGGAAGGAAGGAAGGAAAGTTTTCATGACTTGCCCTCAGAATAAGGAGTCCAGACCTGTGAGAGGACACGTGTAAGTTTGAATATATTGTTTAATTTTAGAAGAACCTACACCCAGAGTAATTATCAGTTTTCCTCTAGATCTGAGTATGATTTATGAATTCCCACTTATTTATCAATTTTCAATGCTAATTATCTTAGAGCTCTGCAAAAAAATTAACAGTGTCTCCGTTTTGGGTGTTTTTAAGGAAAAATGATCAGTTCAAACACTTCTTAAAGAAACTTAGAGGAAGTCAAAATGGAACGTTTTGAAAGTAAAATATAAAGTGATATTACTCTTATGTCAAAGCTGCCATTTCAGTCTTATGAGCAAAGGAGATAATTTGCTTAAAAACAGAGAATTAAAGTGCAGATGAGACTAAATGAGCTAGGAGAATCACAAAGAGGGAATAATATACTATAGTGAAAAGACAGGGATGAGAAAATGAAAAAAAAAAGGCTACCACAGTGCATGCTGGAAATAATGGAGTCAAGCAGTTTAAGAGAAAAAGAACTAGCAATACTTGCTATATTTTTATATTGCAAGGAATATGTACTTGAGAAACTTTCAGTGTGTAAGTGAGCTTGTGATTTACATTCCATCACACCAGCACAAACAAAAGAATGTTGAATATAATCAAGGTGATGAAAAAAGAATACAAAGGACCATTGTAGTTATTTCAGCATTTAGGCCTCCTCTCTCTCTCGCTGTCCTCTGGCACAGGCCACAGTGTCCAACTCCTTATGACAAAATCCTACACTGTTGCTTTCCCAGGGATTTTTAATGATTTGCTCACCTTGCCTGGCTGCCTTTTGTTCCAGCTGTGGCTCTTTTGTAGAGAATCAGAAGCCCTTTCCCCCATTGTTCCATGAAGTGTTGCAAGTTTGGCAGCTCCAGGTTCCTCCTCCTTGTCCCTGCTCCTGCCTTCCCGACACTAATTGTTGTGGAAGTTGACTGGCACCATTGATTTTTTTTTTTTTTCACCTGTATGCAAGTTCTAATTGCTTATTTCCTGCAAAAGTTGACATAATTAATGGGTAATGATTTTCTTTTTTTCTTCAGGCAGAGCACACTCTGCTTTGACATTAGAGATAAGCAGATAGGGCAGGCCCTACAAAAATAATGAGTCCTTTTCAGGTGGAATTTGAGTCTCCATTGGCTTCATCCCACAGCAAAAGGAATCTGCTTGGTCTAGTGGCACCGTAAAGTGGCCAGGACTGAAGAGTTCCTTTAAACTGGATATGAACATTCACTCCTTGGATGAGTTCAACCTCAGCTGAGCAGGAGCCTTCAATGAACATTTCTGTGGAACAAAGTGGTGGGAAACTTCTGCTGCTGCCAGACCTGGAAGGTCATCATCATGTTTATATGGATCTCTGAGCTGGGAGAAGGGAAAACCTCAGAACCCCTTCCAGTGCCTGCAGGAGCTCCAGGAGAGCTGGAGAGGGGCTGGGGACAAGGGCCTGGAGGGACAAGACACAGGGAATGGCTTCCCAAAGGGCAGGGTTAGATGGGATTTTGGGAAGAAATCCTTCCCTGTGAGGGTGGGGAGGCCCTGGCACAGGGTGCCCAGAGAAGCTGTGGCTGCCCCTGGATCCCTGGCAGTGTCCAAGGCCAGGCTGGATGGGGCTTGGAGCCACCTGGGCTAGTGGAAGGTGTCCCTGGCCATGGCAGGGGGTGGCACTGGATGGGCTTTAAGGTCCCTTCCAGCATATCTCAGAGCCATGAAAACAAAAAGTTTCTATTTTTCTCTGCTCATATTTGAAAACCTTGGAGGAATTTACAAAAAAAGAACAAAAGTATCCAAAGGTTTAGGGTTGGTTTTTGTTGGTTGCTTTCAATTGGTCGGGTTTTGTTTCTTTTAATGAACTGCCTCTTCCAGGTTCATTTGAGTTTGGGTTTAGTTATTTAAACTTTCTAATTTACATATAAATAATATCTTTCATTGTACTCTAATAATAGTAAACTATTTTTTTTTGATAAAATGGGAATCTACAGGAGCTACACTTCAAAACAGCAATCCAGCCATGTTAGAAATGCAGCTGGAAAATGTCAGGCTTTAGAAATCCTCACACTTCTCTCCACAGAATTTACTCAGAATTTCACTCCACAATCCTGCCCTGTGTAATTCCATGTCCCCAGTCTCCAGAAGAACTGAAGAAACAGGAGAGTCTGGATCCCAGGGAAAACAAGTGTTATATAAGATGCTTAATCCTTTTACTACAGTGCAAACACACAATTACAGGACAAGCAAAGGACACGAGTCAAAAAAAACCACTTTTTGGCTTTTCTGTGATCCATAGTTTGACTCCTGACTTGACCTATGGCTTAATTGTAATATTTTTGGCCATAGCCTCATATTTGCAATTTAAGTATTTTAAAATTGGAAGCGGTTCTTGCACTGGGTCACAACACTGTGAAGAACAATCAGGCCAAGTTTTTAGTCTTGAATTTCTTGCAAATCATCAGAGTGTCCAGGTCCTTTAATTTTTTAACTTTCCAAACTCTTTGAAAGATATCCTTAGCACACACCTTTGAATTGAACTTTAACACCATTAGGAATAGCTGCAGTTCACAGCTTTAAGAATTGTTCTTAACAGTCTGGGATTAAGGGGCCAAAATAATTTAATTTCGTATCTGCACAAGGCTGAGTCCCTGTAGAGCAATTACCACAGAGCCAGGATCAGAGAGATCAGGAAAGTCAGAGCTGCTATAAACCATTTATACAGGCACCCCAGTGCATGTGAGAAATGGGACTGGGGGGCAATGTCCACTGCTCATAAATTTAAACTCATTTTTCTGCCTCTACAACACACTGAGCACAATCCAGTCTATGTATCCATGAGGCAGAATGGCCATGGTTATGAACTGAATAGCCATTTCACACCAAAAAATGCTGAAATAATGCAAGATCCACACTCATTCAAACGGGCCAGGACTTGGTCCTAAATATGTGCTTAAGGTTTGCTTTCTTTGGAAGCCTCAAGGAACTTCATCCCTGAGTTCCCTCCGTATCAAATTGGGTTTCATTTCAGCACTTGTGAAAACCAACAAGGTGAAAGAGACCTGAAACAATGAGGTTTTATAAAGTGTTCCATTTTTATGTTGAAACTTTTAAAGTTTATACTTTTTAACAGGAAACCAGTATCAAATATTCTGTTTCACATCAGCATTGAAACAGAAGGGCAGGAGACTTTCTGGATTAAGGAAACTTGTAAAGTTTATAATTTTTATAGTTTTGAATAGGAAATCTTGACAAGATCAACTATTCTTTTTCACACCTGCATTAAAACAGAATTTATAACATTTAAAATCTTTACACACACAAACTAGAAATTCCTATTTCATTTAAAAATGACACAAATTTGCAGTGTCTGAGACATGAAGTCAGGACTTCCTGTCCACTTACACTCCATTCCTGTCTGCAGGAAAACCAGCTGTGGAATGGATGTTATTCACCGAAAATAACCTCCCAGCAGACATTGATTTCACCTCAGGATCTCCCTAAGTGTTCACTCTCTTCAAATATGCATCAGCTCTCTCTTTTCCTTTTTAAATTGGTTCCAAATTAAGATTTAATCCCACAATTTCTTCACGTTGTTAATGACAAACCACTTCCTTTGATTTATTTTTGAGTTTTTGTATACTCCTTTCCATCTACATTTTGCAAGTCAAGAATTAATGTGAACAACTGTTCTCTGTTAATGATTCTTAGCCCTTCTTCTCCTTGTCTACTGAGAAGCTCAAGTTTAGTCAGTTTATCCTAGAAGACATCCCGTAACTATAATTTTCCTTGCTAATAAAAACCTTATTAAAAGCAATTTAGAATTTTCAGAATATTGTAAAACCTTCTGTACATTTGTACCAAAAACCCCACCATGTGTCAAAATTGTTTTATCCATGTGTGATTTTAGGAACCTGCCCTGCAAGTGTGACCTAAGCAAAATGTTCACCCTTTGTTTTTGCTACACTGTAAGTGTTCTTCTTATTTTTATTTAAATTTTTTTTTTTTTGTAATTCACACTGCATGCCTAATGAACATATTGAATATTGCAAAGATTCAGTTGGGCTAATTAAATTTTAACATGGAAACCATTAAAAGAGCAATTAGGGAGAAAAAATAACACCCCATCTCTGCTGCAAACATTGCTTCTACTGCTTGGCAAGCCTGAGACCTTCAGCAGTTTTTCTTTTTCCACCTCCCTGTTAACTCATCTTTTTAAAAATACCATGGGAGATAGGAAATGGAGCTGATCCCACATTATTACAGTAATGGAAGCCCTCTGTTCACAGCCTCTCATTTTGATTGTATCTCTTTCATAAAGTACAGAAAAAACCCCAGAGTCTGAACATTTGGCATGTCCAAATTGCTTTAATCTTGCAATGATTTTACACTTGAAAGGCCAAACAGCACTACTCAATATTTGCTGCAGATTCAATCCTAATTTATTTCTTCTTCCAAACATTTGTTTTTTATTTGACAGCCAGGAAAACACACCACCCACAAATTTCAATGGGAACTGGACTGGAATAATGTTGTGTATTATCTACAAGACACAGTTCTTTGAGACTTTTTATGAAATATATTGCCAAAATGATTTTGCTTTCTATGGGTAATTCTTGAAATAATACTGAGACTGCAAAATCTGATGATTTGCCACATTAAATACATATAAACTTGTGTATAAAACAGTCATGAAACCAAGTGTTATACACTCACATGCAATGTGCATATACTCACATATTCAATTTAACAATGTAAATGTGTTATTCCATTTATATATCTACAAACACACTTTGTTTTGCAACCCACCATTCCTTCTGCTCTCCTTAGAGTTTATTTTCTCTGGACTTACAGGTTCAAACCCCAGGTAGCAGCCTGTGATTTTAAAGGGTGGAAAAAAGCAATTTGGAAAGAATGGGACTGAAAATCTGTGAGTTAAAGGGGTAGAGAACTGGGATTATCTGGGAATAAAAATTGAGCAGTGACATTTATCCTCAAAAAGAACTCAAGTTAGGAAAGCCAAAAAGGTAGCCTGGGAATGTGAAATCTTTAGAGCTATGAGAAGAGACTGTACAAAAACTGGGATGGTGGAAAATAAACTAATTTAGATGCAAATAATCAGTGGCTGAATTAGAGTAAGGAAGGGGTGAAGAAAAGTTTGAAGGTGGTGGGAAGAGGCAGCTGTGTCTCTACTCAGCACAGCTCAAACTGTCTAGAAAGTCAAATGGAATTACCAAAGTAATTCCATTTTCCTTCAATTGCAGCAGACAACAATATTTATTGCTTAAACCTCTGTCTCCCAGAATCCACTTGCTTTCATTTCATCTCCTTGATTTCTTTGGACAGTTCTGAAGCTGCCATGAACTATTTCCTGGGATTTTGACATGTCTCCTACCTTGCCAAGACAAAAATATAAAATGAGTTTTGCTTCTGTATTTCACACTCCAGTCAAGTTGGATAACCATGAGAAAAATGGACTCTCAGTTGAGATGGTGCAGGTCAGCCATGGAATAGCCAAAATGTGAGAACACTTCCAGCCCTATTTCCATTTTTTATATATATTTATAAAATTCTAGGCGTTTTCAATCTAATAACATCTTTACTGCTCAAGAAAATCCTACATGGAATCACTGAGTGAAATATAAACTCAGGAAAATTAAACTGCATTTGGTTCTTAGACTTCTGGAAGCAGTGAAGGTGTCAATGCATCTGCACTTCAGGCTGTTTTCTTTGATATTTCTGGGAAAAATTACTGCCCATAAGTGCATATTGTTGTCTTACCTCTTTTCCCTTTAGAGTGGATTGAGGGCAATTCTAAGGACTTCTGATTTCTCAGAATAAATGAGTTTTATGAGTGTCTGAGGATAAAAATGCCTTCCTTCAGTAAATAAGAGAAATTTTTGCAGAGAATTCCACCTTTCTGGCATAGTTGTACTTTCAGAATTGGGTAACATCCTGAAGAAACTTAATGTCTTCTTGCAAGGGGATTTATTGTTTGGGAAAAAAAATTAGATTTCTTTAAAACAGCTCTGCAAATCTAAGACCTCTCTTATCCTTAGGGTGAATAACTAAAATAGTTATAACAGCACCAGAACTTGTTTAAAAAAGGAAATTATTTCTGTTTCCATAACTGAAATAAAATGAAACATTAATGAAATTAATGAAAATTAACTTGGGTTTTAAGGGTCCGACTGGGCAGGTGGAAAAAACCCATCCACAGGAAACTAAGGCCATCTCTCAGTCCTAAAATCTTTGAAATATTGGAAGAATTTTGGGCCACCATCATCCTGCAGGAGATTCAAAGCAATACAGTGTTCAATATTTACAGCTCCTTTAAAATATGGGGTTTTTTCTGATTTTGGGAAGCAGCTTCCAGCCATGTGCACACACAGAGAAAACCATTAATTAAAAATGCTCACGCAGAGAATCCCTTTAAACCTGGGCAATAAGAGCTGCAAAAGAGTTGAAAGGCAAACATCTGCAGCTACTGTATTCCAGGTTATTGGTAATTATTCCCTTTGGAATTTATTAGTCTTGTGTAGGCAAAATAAACCCTCCAGTTTAGAGCAGGCAATAGAAGTCCCTCCCCTGGCGCCCGTAAAGGCTCCGCAGCTCCTGTCTAAGCGCTTTAGGAAAGGTTGCCTTGAATTCCCCAAAGCCAAATCACAGCACAATGCACTTGCTCCACTTTCCAGGCATTTAAGGATCTTTTCCAACTTCCACAAGATAAATCTATCTGCAGCCAGAGTCTTCCCAGCTCCGGAAAAGCCCCAGGTGCTGAATAATTCCAAATCTCTGCCTAAAAATGATCTGAAATGCAACGTGGGACTGATACACTCACAAATTATGCACAACCACTTTTTTTTTTTTTTTTGGAGTCTGCTTAATCTGTCCACTCTAATTCCTCTTACTGCTCCTCTGCAAGATTTTTATTGGATTATTGATCCTTCAGAAAGTGCTACAACAAGTTCCCCTGTCATTATTTTAATAAAGGCAAATAACTTTTAAACAGAAAGGGCTACAAAGCATTTCTATTATGCAGCAAAAACGTGGCTTAATTTCAAGACTTTTCCTTTCTTTTTTGCCAAGATACCTGATTCACAATATTTTTCAGTTTTTTCACAAGTGTTTAGATATCAATTTAGTCTTCTTTAAGAGCTGAGATTAAAAATGCAGCAAATATCATCTAAATGTTAAGCAGAGTTTACTCTCATCCCCACTACGTAGCTGAAACCCTCCTAGAGAGGTCTTCAGATTTATATGAATTTTTCAATTTTCAAGACCTTGGAAAAATTATCTTGTGCATAAGTATGAGAAAATGCAGAACTTAAGCTCTCAAAAAGCATTTGTCATCATTTCCTCTGTAATTGTTTATTGATTGATTGATTTATAACTCAAATAATGTTTGATTTTTATAATGTCATCCATGATCTTTATTTGCCATTAAATCAACTGGTAGGAAAATACCTTCACAATCTTTTAAATGCCTTATAAAATATAAACTGGTAAATATTGCTTTTCTAGAGTCATACGTGCACCATTAATTAATTAATTGGTTAATTTAGGATGAAAGAGCCCTCTGATTCCATAGAGTCCCCAAGTCCTTTTCAAAGCAGGTCAAACCAGATCAGGGTTGTTCTGAGACCTAAGCAGTCAAGCTTTGAAAATTTTTAGGGGTGGAGATTTCTGGGCAAACTGTTCCAATATTTGGTCATCTTTGAAACAAAAAAAAACCAAACCAAACCAAACCAAAACAAACAAACAAAAAGAAAACCCCAAACCCAAAACAACAACAACAAAAAAAAGACCAAAACCCCCCAAAAAACAAAACAAAACAATGCCCAAAAAACAAAACAAAACAAAACCACCAAAAAAGGACAAACAACAAAAAAACCCATCCCAAAACCCCCAAACTAGATTTAATTAATTAATGGCATAATTCAAATAATGAAGTTAAATTTCATTGTGCTCCTGCTGTCTCTGTTGCCTCTCACCTTATCACTGTCCACCACTAATTTCTCTTGTCTGCACCTTCCTGTGTTATTTATTCCTAAAACACCCCATGATTTTTAATTAATAATTTAATAATTAATTTCCTTTTCAGTACCATATGGACACAGGCCAGATTAATAACTGAGGCACTATTAGAAATCAATAAATAAACAAAGAGACACAGTATTTTCCAAACTTTAAGACCCACGGATCACCAAGAGAATGAACAAGTCATAAGAACGGTATTGCCAACTTTCTAAATTATGGCAGGTTTTTTTGGGAATTTGTGTAGGGAAAGAGAACATCCTTGTGCCCTACTCTGGGCGATCCCAGGGTATTTCCAAAGCTGGATGAGTGCCAAGCCCAGCAGCACCATCAATGTAATTCCATTTCTGCTTGTCTGCAAGGCCAGCCAGGGGATCACTGCTGCTTATGCACCTGGAATTTGGGCAGCTTTAAGTTTCTACTCTACACTGCCAATTTTCCTGCTCTATCTTCCCTCTCTTCCTTCTTCCTGCAGCAGAAAGGGTCCCACCCTTCTTATTGAACCCTTCTTAGAAAGGTTTCCACCCTTCTTATTAAACCCTCCTTAGAAAGGGTTTAATCCTAATTATTAAACCCTCCTTAGAAATGTTTCCACCCTTCTTCATCAGGAGAGATCCTCTGCACTACAGAGACTCCCTGCTTGTTACTGAATATGCTGAAATTCCAGCCACCAAACAAGAAACCACGGAGAGACTGTTGTCATTGGATCTCCAGGAGGTGAATGTGGACTTGCACCCTGGAATACAGAACCACAGAATCATGGAATCACAGATTCCATACTCACCCTGGCAGTAAAGAGCTTCTTGATAAGGTAAGCCATTAGTTCAATTTTCCTATTATCGAATAACAAAAAGAGAGTAATGAATATGGAGATTATTCAATAAATGTGGAACACAGGGAATGCTGTGTTGCTCTGATACCACTGGCAGCCCATGAATTGAACTTGGAAGGAATTTTCCCCTTCCCAGTGAGCAAAGAGGCACCCAAGGTTTACCTTGTGTGTTTATCTTGGAATACCAATTAAAATCTGAAAACTCTTTAACTCTGTGTGTTGCAGTTAATTCTGATCCATTCATTCATTTCAGGGATCAGCTGAAGCCCACATCGTATTTAAGGTACAAGTTTGGATACAAACTCATCAGTCCACAAAACGTCCCCAAAAGGTTCCAGATGCAGCAATATTGTCACAATTAGATTTCGTAATTTAATATGAAACCAGATACTTCAGCCACCAAAAGTTGAATGGAATGCAGAATTCTCAAGTAAAGGCAGAAAATTTCCGTAAACGAAATTTTGATGATATCATGTACCCTACAACTTGCACTATATTCCATGATTAGAAACTGAAATTTTGAGTTCTTCCTTCCCAAGAACTGTAGGAAGTATTCAAACAACACAAATGAGTTCACCCAAAGACACAGTTACGGTGAATTGAATGCAACAACACTAGGGCAAAGTTTAATCTAAAGAGGAAGATCAAAATGTTATTTTATATAAAACCTGATTTGCAGCTCATTACCAGGACAAAAATCTTGCATATGGCCATCCCAAAATTTGTTTCGTGGAGGAGGCAGAAAAAAGACCCTGTTATCTTTTGTGTCAAAGACAAGGGTGATTTGCTTCCACACTTTTCTTCCCTTTGTGCCACCCTCCTTTCCTTTGCCAAGTACTTCTGTGAAAACTCCTCTGTTTGGTTACCATGTCCTGGTGACAAAATGCTGAGTCCATTCTGATTATTAATGATAATGAGAAATTAAGAAATCAGATGAGAGAGTCCATAAATCCTTGTGAGAGAAGGCCCAGGCTAAATGTTTGTGTTGTTGTGGTGATTATCAGAGCTAATACATCCTCCCATCTCTAACAGCAACACGAGGCCAGGTTCTCAGGGGGGATAAATCATTCTGGTTCTTGTACTATAAAGGATTTTGCTTGGTTGGCAGGTTGGATTTGTTTTATTTCAGTATTTTTGTTCTATACAGTGAATTAAGGCCTCACTCCTCCCACAGCACAGCTCCCCCATAATGGGAGCTCTGACTTGTCTAATTGAATATATCTTTTCTCCAAAACCCAAACACTGAGATAATACCCCATTTTTCAAGTATTTTCACAGAATAACTAGATTTAAAATCCTTTATTTTTTTTCTGTATTATTTTGGTCATCTGTGGCAAAGCCAAACAGTGACCTGAAAATTTTAATTTTTAAGAAAGACAAACAAAACTCAAAGGCTGACCTGAAAATGCCACCTCTTTTACCTGCTAGCTTTGCTATTAAATCAAGAGCCTACCCCAGTAAATCCCAAGAGTTCAGGATGTTGGAGACAGTAATATTTCTTTTGTTAGAGCAGCAGCCCTGTCTCGTTGAGAGCACAGACCAAGGTGTCTTGTATCTTGTCCAGTCAAGCATTGAAGAAAAATGACTCAATCCATTTTCCAAATCTGTGTGCTTTCTCTCCAATTATTTCTTAATGTGCCTTTTGACAAATTGTCAGGAAGGGAAGTTAGCAGGCTTGGCTTCTCTGGTCAGACATGCCAAGCAACAAGGAGCCAAGAGCTCTGGGTGGGAATCCAGCCTGGAAAGGTGGTGGCTGAGCAGACTTGGAGTCTGGAATATCAGGGAGAAAGCAAATGCAGGTGGTGGTGACAGTGCTGTGCTGGGTGTTTGTCTGGGAAAGGACCTCAAAGAGGAGGAACTGACCAGAAAATAAATTATTGCTATGTTTTTCATAAAGAAAATTCATAGAGACCTTTTTTTTTGGTTTTATGGTGAGAGATCCAGTCCATAACATGGGTCTGTGAATACATTCTGGAGTGTTTATTTTCATAATTTCAATAAAAATAATGTCTAACTCAAGTGATTCGAAATCACATGGAATTCACACTGATTCCATATATTAAAGGGATATACATTTTGTTTAAATTAATGTGTTGTGCCCCATGTGCTTACTGGGAAAGGCAGACCGGAAGGGAAATGGCACAAGGAATGTTTCCATCTGTAACAAAGTACATCCAGGTTTATACTTTTCCATGTTTATTTAACAGTATCAACCCTCTGTAAGACCCGATTTCTCAGAACTGAAATGTTTGATTACCTTTTGCAAAGTCAAAATTTGAGATATTGACATGCATCTCAGCCTAGGGTGTGTTTGGAGGGGAGGGAATTGTGCTGCCCTGCCACAAGGCAGGGGATCCTTCAAAAGGGATGGGAACTCTGGTTTATGAAGGACATCATGACAAACCAGCTGGAATTTACCTGGAAGTATTTGCTGAAAAAGAGGCAACACTGCAGGGGTAGTCTGAATTAAGGAGGGGGAATAAAGAGAGAGAAGCTGTGGCTGCCCCTGGATCCCTGGAAGTCTCCAAGGCCAGGCTGGACAGAGCTTGGAGCAACCTGGGCTAGTGGAAGGTGTCCCTGCCCATGGCAGGGGTGGCACTGGATGGGCTTTGAGGTCCCTTCCAACCCAAACCATTCCAGGATTCTGGGATTCTGTGGTACCTCCATTAAAGCACATGTGAACCACGTGCTTATCTGTGAGAGACTTTCATGCAAATCCAACCACAGGAAATTTACATGAGTTTTCCATTGTATGCTTCGTTTTCACTGAAATTCCCCCTGGTGCCCAGCAACCTAATGCTTTTTCCCCTCTTTTGGACACAGAAAGCCTCTGCAGTCATTCTGACACACAAAGAAGCAAGCTACCTATTTAAAACCAGATGACACTTTAGTTACAGTTAAAATGCTTTCATTTAATGCCTGTGTCTTGGCTTTAGGCTTATAAAGTGCTTTTAGGCACTTCCAGCTCTGTATAAATGTGAAATAATTTCTCTTATTGAAATGTTTCAATGATCCATCATGCTATAGGATTAATAGAATTATAAAATCCCAGACTGGTTTGTGTTGAAGGGAATTTAAAGCTCATCCAGTGCCATCCCATGCCATGGGCAGGGACACCTTCCACTAGCCCAGGTTGCTCCAAACCCCATCCAGCCTGGCCTTGGACACTTCCAGGGATCCAGGGGCAGCCACAGCTTCTCTGGGCACCCTGTGCCAGGGCCTCCCCACCCTCACAGGGAACAATTCCATCCCAATATCCCATCTAACCCTGCCCTCTGGCAGTGGGAAGCCATTCCCTGTGTCCTGTCCCTCCAGGCCTTGACCTTGATAGGACAATGTGGAATGGCTTTAAACTGACACACAAGAGATTTAAATTGGAGATTAGGAATAAACCATGAGCTAAAAGGATTGGAGAACCTGACCTGGAGAAAGGCTGAGAAAACTGGGAATGTTCAGCCTGGAGAAGGGAAGGTTGTGTGGAGACCTCACAGCACCTCTCTACAAGGAGGTAGAGAGGGACAATCCATCAGGAGCTGTGGTCACAGGACAAGTTCCTTCCACTCTGGGCTTCTATGATTCTATATTTTAGTTAGAAAACTTTGTCCTTATGGCAGACAAACAAAAAAAAAAAAGTTTAGTATGTTTAGAAATCTAGGAATATAGAAATATGATATGTAATGCTATAGAAAGAGGGAGAAAAAAGGGCAACAGCACATCTTGTTCACCCAGCAGCATTTTGTGTGTTATATTACACTTACTAAAAAAAAATGTTCTACTAAAAGATTACATAAACTTAAAAACAAAACCAAAACAACAAACCATCCCATGCCATTATTTTTCCCTCTTCCCTGTCAAGAATGGAAGACTCACCTCCTGACTTGTGGCTGACCATTTGCAGTACCAGTGGAGCACAATTCACTTGGAATTCAGGCTGGCTCATGTGAAAGTGTGCAAATGTTGTCCCTGCTGCCGGGACGTGCTTCCCTACCCCAAGGATCTCAGCAGTCCAAGGGAAGCTGCACAGGGAGAAACCCCAGGGGTTACTCAAAAAAGAGCAGAGAAATTTATCAAAACTGAGGGAAAGTTCTCTGCACTTTGAAGAACACTGAAGCCTTGCATGACAAACAGAGCCTGTTTGGAGGCCTGGGATGGAACAGGGATGGAATGAACCTGCTCCCAGGGATGCTGCATGGAATAATCCTGCTCCCAGGGCAGGTGGGACAGCAGGAAACACTGACCTGGGCATGCTGTGCCCAAGGAAACACACAGCTCTGGGCTTTAGAGCCAGTGATTGGCAATTTTACTGCTTTAATGGGGATACAATCAGAGTTTGAAAATGTGACCTTCAGAGAGGAAAAAAAAAAACAAACAAAACCCCCAAAAAATAAATCAACAACAACAACAAAAACTTCACAAAATCAGGATTGTAAGGAGAGTTTCAACTTGTTTAAGGACAAGTTTTAAGAGCTGCATTATCCTTTGGTTTTGGTTGGAAAAAAATATCAGCATTGGAAGGTTGTTGGGTTGTCAGAGTGAACAGAAAAGGTTATCAATCTGACGCTAGAACTAATTACAGTATCTGAATGAGAAGGACTCAGGGAAAGGGACTAAATTGTCACATTTATAACCTTTGTGGCATTCCACATTGGAACTAATTGGAACACTTTGCCTTGATGAAATACAAAGATAATTTTGCAACACAGCAGAGCAATAAAGTTGCATTTGTGCTCATCAAGATTTTCAACCTGAAATTAAGGAGCAAAGAAGGGTCAGATTACACAGAAACCACCAGTCCAGACTCCTTCCTTGGAAAGGGAACTGAAAGAGAAGTTGAATTTGCCTCATTGGTGAAATCCAGCTCTATGATCTTTGAGAACTCTGCTGGTTATCAACATTTTTAGCTGACGAATAGAACAGAGGAATAGAAGTTAAAATAGCGAACAGCAAGTTATAATTTTTTTTTGGGGGTGTAATTAGAAGCTCTGTGTGATGCCCTTTGCTGGTGGTGGCAATGGAGAGCTGCAGATAGTCAGAATTCCTTGGAAGGTCCGAAAAATTCCATTCCCCACCACCAATGGTACTGGTGCAAAGCTCTCCTGCATTGCCACGGTCTGGCCCCAAGCCTTAGCCTAAAGAATTTAAAGTTTAAACATGAACCAACTGTCTGCAGTTCCCAAACAAATCAATGGAAGTATGTGCTTGGACATTTAATTATGGAGGTTTGGTTTTGCTAGGCATTCAGCTCTAAAAGGAACTCAAGGGTTCTAAAAAGAACTAAAAAGTTCTAAAAACACCAAGCCCTCTGATCAGAGGTGCAGGAGTGAGGCAGGAAGAGAAATGTGTCTCACACTCTTTCTTCCAAGAAGGAGGATCTGGGTCTGGTAAAGTGGATGGGTGTTGTTTGTATTCCATATGGGATATAAAGAAATGAGGTTTAGAAAAGTTCTTTCTCACCACTCCCTGGATGATGCCTACATCTATTGTATTTATTTAATATAAAAAAAAAAAAAGAGCAAGAAAAAAGGTTTTAAAAATAGATACTTAGACAATATATAGTTACCCAATTCTTAGAGTATTCATGAAAACTGGGAAGAGTAGAGACAAGAATTTTTGGCTGATTGAAAAGGGGAAGCAGAGCCCTGGTTAGAAACTCGTGGGAGCTCAGAAATTCCCAAGTGAGTGAGCAAGGCACGGTGGGAATGTGCAGCCAGTCATGGGAGAGCAGAAGCAAAGCTGCAGCAGCAAAGATTAAATGGATCAGGCTGCACACAGAATTTGTGTTTTAGTATTTCAGGTAATTCCCTCTTGTTCCTTTCTCAAAATAAACATATTATTCTCCCACAGACTGTATCTTGCTCTTATATTTACCAGAAGCCTCAGTGTCTTGGTACTTTTTCTGCTAAAAACCTTCACTCCAGACCTGTTTCCAAAACTCTCACAGGGACATTTTTGGTGCATTATTCCAGATTATCAATAGCTTTTACTTCAGAAACATTCATTGTGGAATGGCATTGGAAAAGGCAGGTCAGATACCTCTAAAATGGGGCAGCTTGATGTTTTTNTATATATATATATATATATATATATGTATGTATATGTATGTATATATGTGTGTATATATATATATATATAAATCTAGAGAGAAAAATTGAAAAAGAAGAAGAAATTTCTGGTTTAGAGGCTGAAGTTATGTGCAGGAAATGTCCCTTGAGGTGACCTTTCACTTCCAGGTGTGCCGGAGGTGTTTTCTCAGTATTGAATATATTCTGTGTAATCTGCTCTGTGAGGCACTTGCTGCTCTTAACTCCTGGTCAGGGACCAGACTGATAAAAGATGAACCGAAAGAGAAATTTCAGGGGCAAGGCAGGGGGACACCTGTGTGCTTTGACCTGCCTGCTTTGCTATTCTCTTATCTCTGTCCTTTTTCTGGGAGGAAAAAGGAAAAGCAAAGATTGATAGGGAACAAAGGGTTTTGTTTTTTTACAGATTAATGTATAGCAACAGTCATGGAGCAGGGAATAGGATTTTGGATGCCCTGATATTTTTCCCAATTTTTTTCTACTACAAAGTAAATAATTGTTTTTAAGAAAGACCTTCCAGCTTTGCAGAAATTAATTTGTTCCTAGACATTGTAGTGTGATCTAAGGATTAACTGGAAAGCTAAAACTCTCTGATATTCTCAAATCTGTGCCTACCCAGTGCCTAAATTGATGTTTTCTTATACTTTACCTTGAAAAGTTTAGGTACCAGGCAGAGGAATATTCCAATTAACATCCCAATATTATAATAAAAATAAAACAATTTTATTGGACTGTAACAGCAGCCTCTGGAGCAAATGACTTCCAACATCTTCCCCCAGTCTAGGAGAGATTTTCCAGGTGATTATGCCTCTTTCACCAACACCTCAGTGTGCCAGACAGCTCTGAACTTGATTTCCAAACATTTTATCTGAGACTGGAGAAAAAGCTGATTACAGAAAGCAATGAATATTCCATTAACTGGAAAAGCAAAGGAACAAGCAGCAGCAAACAGACAAAACCTAAGGCAACACACTCCAAATGGTTTGGGGTATTTCATTTCAGCTGCTCAAGCTGAGACACTGAAGGGTTTGATTTCAAGGAAATTCAGGACTCAGGCTGATATCAACAGGCTCATTGGAAGCAAAGCATTCTGAGCAAACACAATTTAGGTGCCTAAAATAATTTTCTGTTCTGTCTTGTTTATAGAAATAAAGAATTTCCTTCAAGCTGAGGTAAACAGATTTATGGAGACAGAAGGTGTGCTGAGTGATTTTCACTCCATCAGGTCAGGGCAGCACACTCCATAATACAAGAAAACAAATATTTGTTACTCTCTCTTTATCTAATAGATTTTGGCTTTCAGTGTGGTTGTTTTTCCTTGCAACATAAAGGATCCAGAGGTTGTAGACAGACATTTTTATAGCTTAATGTAAATCACTTTAAGTAGAAATAATACTGCTTTCCAGCTGTATTGTAATTTCTATTCCACAGGCCAGCATTGCTATTTGACCTTTACAAACAAACATCAAATTGTTTCAAAAACAAATGGCAATAACATTTGGCTCTTCCACGGGGGGAAAGTGACCACTTGTGACACTGTCCTCGTTAGCATTCCTGGTTAGTGGGATGTTCTCAGCCAGCGACTGATATTTATTTCTGATGAATAACAAATTAACTCCCAGGTCTGAGCTTTCCAGGAGGAAGCTGAGACACACCAGGGGTACCAGTGCATGGCTGCTGTGTGGCTGTAACCAAGCACTCTCCCTGTGCTCCATCTTTGGGTAATGAAGGCACTTTGTGCTTCAGAGATGGAAACCAAGCCCTGTGATGGATGGACTCAAAGCATCAGCACCACTTCAGATTGTTTTAGTGCAGAGAGGAAACTGCTTTTGCTCAGCTCAGAGCTGCACCCTGATGACCCTTGTGGGTCCCTTCCCATTCAGTGGTTCTGTGGTATCACAACTGGAGTCGTTACATTTATTGTCTATTTGATGTAATATGGTTTAACTTTAGTCACTTGGTGAGGAAAATCCCACAAGCAGACCTTTAAAAATGTGGTTTGTATTTTTCTTTCACTGTTCACAGCTCATTTGGGTCTCTATTCAGCAGCTTCTCTTTGTAGCCCCAAGGATACAGCAAAATGAAGCAGAGCCTTCACAGAGAAAAGAAAATTACCTATTTTTCCTTTTACACAGTAATTGCTTCCCCAAACAAAATCAAGCAACCACAGTCTTCTGCAAAACAAAGGACAAACAAACTTCAGCGACAAGCACAGCAATGGGACAATGTTCCAGGCAGTTGTTAAATCCATGGATCTCTGCTGGAGATGTATAAGTCATTCCACTAGCTCAGTCAGAAAAAAGAAGTCTAAAAAGCATCTTATTAACCTTCCTGAAGTTAAAAAAAAAAAAAAA
>VXAX01001464.1:1564-35555 GCA_013399835.1 Leptocoma aspasia | reverse complement strand
AAAAAAAAAAAAAAATTAAAAATCATTGCTAGGAGAAAAAACGATTGCTCTCAGTATTCCTGGCATATATTTGCTGCACAGTCTGAAGCAGAGATGGGAAATGTGTGTTTAAATTGAATTCTGCCAATTCTGACCAAGTCTGGGTCTGTAAATCCTGTGACTGGAGTCCCTTGGATTGTGGGGGCAGCCCATAAGTGGAGGATGTGGAAGGAACACCACACTACAAACACAGCCATTGTATTCTTTAGTCCCTGTCTCAGTGCTGCTCACACTTAGGGCCTGAAGAATTAATTTTCTCTAGTGACATCCTTTAGTTGGTGCTCCAGCGACCTGAAGATCTTATGCAAAATATAGGGAATTATAGGGAAATTATAGGGAAATGCTAATGAGGACAGGGAAATATATAAAATTGAGAAAATATAGGGAATACATTCTGTAATGTTTATATCCTTCCACAAGGATAGGACCTACAGCAACACCCAACACACTGGCTTTGGTCAGGCAGTTTTCCTTAATCCTGCTTTTTCCTTTTCCAGAAAAAAAATGGTGAACTGAAACCAGAATTCTATTTTTGAATGGTTTAGGGACCACAATAGAAGCAGCGTGTTCCAAAATCAAGAGAGAGGAATAATGGCAGCCTTGGAAAGTTTCGGAAGAGGAACTGAAAAAGCTCCAGCAGTAATTCCTTCCTCAGGTACTCTAACAGGAATTTTTTCTGAGGAATCCTGCTATCATCAATTCTTCTTTGGAAAAACAAGGCACTGCTTTATTATGGAGAGTTGCAGAGCTGGGGATTGTGGCTCTAGAACCAGAGAAGGGGAAGAAAAAGATAAATTAAAAATATTAAAATAAATCAATAACAATATCATTAGAGAGCAATAAATTCCAAATAATTCAATCAAGTTATTTGCAATTAATCAGTGGCTTATTTTAATATGTAAATATTCTTCTGCACATATGGAATCCATAGCAGTAAAAAGAATACAGTTTGCAAGCACATCTAACTTAAAAGTGTAATATTATATCTGGGAATAAATCAAGGATTATGCCTGGGAATAGAAAGGCTTTGGTGTCACTGTGGGTTTGCCCTTAGGTTACTCATTGACAATGAAGAAATCCTGAGCTAAGCCAACTTTCCCCCCAGCATGTTGTGGCAATCCTGCTGTTCCTAGGCCAATAAAAGTAAAAAATAGGATGGATTTTGTGACCTGGCCTGCAGCTGAGATTCCTGGACTTAGTGACAGGAAGACCCCACAGAAACACAGCCCTCACAAGGTACCTTTTGTCCCACTGCCTCCAAACGCAGCACTGATTTTTATCCACAAACCCAAAAAGATTCTTTGGAATTAATTGTGGCTGATTGCAACGCTGCTGTCTAACGACCATGGAACTATAAACTGTCAATCAATATTGAACCCCATAAGGAAAATACCAAACTCAGATCCACTCATTTTTACATCATGTCATTGAAAATTGACTTTCCTGCAAGAAGAGTTGTCTTATGTTTTATGCATTCTGTCATTATTATATAGCAGTTGTTCCTTACCTTGGAAAAGGAGGGGTTTGTAAAGATGTGCATTTGAGAAGGGAATCTGCCCTAAAAGTCCCATTATAAGGTCTCTGAGGGACATTCTGTCCAAAAATCCTCACTGTGAGATGCCTGATTAGTTATTCACTTCTTCTGCTTCCCCAGTTGTGCATATATAGAACTCATTTATGCACATATATTACTTTTTTCCCCAACACTTGGCAATATTTCTCTCATGTAGGATTTTTGGCTGCCTTTGGGATCTTCATTTGTTCAGGCATCTGCTTGGGAATATCCCATGCTGGAGTGGATTTGGGAAAGGCAAAGCTCAGCCCATTCATGTGTTGTTGAATGTCTTTATTAAGAAGGAGGATGAAATGAAGTGGAATGCTCCAGCCACAAGAGGAATGACTGATAAATTCTGGGCTGGGATAGTTGGACAGGGGGCCTGGACAGGATCAGAGGGCTGGACACAGCCTCAGCAGGTCCAGCTGCAGGGCTGGGTGCACAGCTGGACTGCTGGGACAGCTGGAGAGGTGGGAACAGCTGGGGAAGTGGGAACAGCTGGGGAGGTGGAAAGAGCTGGAGAGGCAGGAACAGCTGGGGAGGTGGGAACAGCTGGAGATGCAGGAGAAGCTGGAGAGGTGGAAAGAGCTGGAGAAGGAGGAACAGCTGGAGAGGCAGGAGAAGCTGGAGAGGTGGAAACAGCTGGAGAAGGAGGAACAGCTGGAGAGGCAGGAAAAGCTGGAGGGACAGGAACTGGGCTCCTGTTGGAGAATATGCCACACATACTCCTGGCTGAATTTCCAAGAGATGAGGCCACATGTCTTGGAAGTGGAGTGCTGGCTCCACTCTGGAGTTCCCCAGCTCATGAGAATCATGGACAGATTGATTCTCACTGGAGAGAGCCCAGTGGAGGCACAGGAGATACAAGGAAAGGCCGGGAGAACCAGGTTTGTTGGATCTTTCAGGGTCTGGCTAAGGGACACAAGGGCTATCTTCAGCCATAAACTTGTGCAGGAGCAAAGTGGGTATAAAAATCCTTCCTGTTTCAGTTCATGCTATAAACGCAGTGGTTTTAACTACCACAGTTATGCATCAAATCATAAAATTATCCAGCCATTTTAGAAATTCAGCTGCACTGTTTGACTCCCTGACCTCCTGCTGTAGAGGATTTCACAGATCCACAAAAAGATGTTGGAAGAATTATTTCAATTAGCCCTTTTCTTCATCACTGGGTTTTTTAGATTATAATTCAACAAATGGAACACCTACTCTGGGCTCCTGGATGTTAAATCCCACACTTCTGTTCTCCTGCAGTGTTTAACCAAGTGAATTTCTGTCACTGACACTGATAATCAGGTGATGGGAAGCAGCAGGATAAAGGCAAAGGGCCAAAATTTTACCCACAAGGATTAAACAATTGGGACAATCTTAGACAAGAACATTGAGAATATTGATATGAATCACAGAATTATGGAATATTCTGAGCTGGAAGGGACCCACAAGGATCATCAAGTCCAACTGCACAGACCCCCCCAGCAATTCCACCCTGTGCTGAGAGCATTGTCCAAGAACTCCTTGGGCTCTTTCAGGACTGGGGCAGTGACCATTCTTTGGGGAGCCTGTTCCAGTGCTTTTCTGGAAGTTTCTTACCTGTTCCAGTGCTTTTCTGGAAGTTTCTTCCCTTTTTTCTCCGTGTCATCTCTAAGTATTTCTTCGTATCTCAACACCACCTGTTGGGAACCAAGGGAAGACCAAGTAGATAAAATTCTGCTTCCCCTGAGAATCTAAAAATCTTCAAAATCACTGAAATCACTGTTTATTATTTGATATCATCCAGCTGTGACTCACTCAAAGTGCTGTTAGGAATTTTACACTAGTATCTGGCTTGCTTTGGGGCAGAACAACAAACCATCCCTAAAATAAGTAAAAAATCCCCATTATCCCTTGGGGTTGCATGTTTATTCTTTCACCCTCCTTTTCAAGTCAAATACAGTAATTTGTGAAACAAAACCAAGTCACCACAGACACCCTTCTCTCCTGGCAGCCTGGGAATACACCCATTGACAGGCTGGAATTTTTAAGGACATCTAAAGCTGGGTAATACCATGGATAAAGTCAAAGAGGAGAGTTCAGCAGGAGCAGACAATAGACCTGGGCTAGCTGCTGTAAAGAAGAAAGTCTGCAATGGACAACTGGGGAAATAATAACATATCTTCAATTAAAATATGTGGGCTAAATTGAGCCATTTTGATGTTAATTCATTGTCACAAAAGAGTGGTTTCTGCTCTCGCCATCAAAGGTATTGGCAAAAAGCAGATTTTAATGGAGTTCAGTGGCAAGGTTCACTCTATTACTGACTACATCAAGGAAGTGTATATAGGAAAATGGGATTGGAGTCAATTTGGAGTGATTTACACAGTGACTGGAGGTGGAAAAGGGTCAGGGGGCAAAGGATACAGATACAAAAGAGTGCAACAGGATTTAGCAGTACTTAATCATCTACCATTTAACATTAAAAAAGAGTGATGCACCATCACACTCAACTGACTATTTAAAAAAAAAGATTAAATAAAGACTAAATAAAAAATTCAATTAAGAATTTACATTGCTTTTAATGTTGAAGTTATTTTTTACATTAGCCAACATCTGGTGCTTTTTTTTTTCTGCAAAATGAACATGTTTAGCACACCTAAATGTTTATTTATATGCATATTTCTAAAGCATAAACAATGGGAGGGGTTTGGAGTGAGACGATCTGAAAGATCCCTTAGAACCCAAATCATTCCATGTTTTTGACTAATTGGCATTTGAAGATTTTCAAACACTAATCCAAAAACTGGATGGAGGTACAGATGGGTGGAACACAACAATGAATGTGAAGAAAGTAGCACTGGGTGCTATTTTCTTCTTCATAAGGAAATGCTACTAATCTTTTACAGATGGAATGAGGTAAAGGAATTATCTAATATTTTATATTTTTTCCTAATAAATATTTAGGAGTTTTTGGTGGGATATAGGGAGGGGGAAATTCAAGCCCATCTTTTCAAGAGGTCTGGAGTAAAAGTTCTTGTTGAGCATTTAACAACGTGAGAGAGGTCTAATCCTGTACTTTGATGAAAAATATCTGATTCTGGTGTCAGAGTGTGAAAATGAACTTCCTGGTATCCAAACTAAACGCTCTCTGGAATTCTCATTTCTCCAATGACCTTTGCAGGTGAGAAGGTGAAGGATTTCCTGGGATGCTGCACAACCTCCTCAGGCCAAGGAGTGACTTTTCGTGGCTCTTGCAAAATGAAGCCTCTTGGGAGTTTCTCCATCTGCACAAACTGAGTCATGAAAACCTTGAAAAAACTGTGGGGCCATTGGAATTTCCTTTCCCATGCTGAGCATCCACTAGGAATGCAACAGGAGTGTCATCACTGTAAATTACCCTGGTAAATCCTTCCATTTGCAGAGGGAGTTGGTATTTTGCTCTTTACAATCCTAAATCAAAACCCCTCAGTGGTCTGTTGGGGAAGGAAATCACCACAGACTCAAAGGACAACCCCACATCTGTCACCAGCTTTATTTTGCCCAGGCCAGATCTCAGATAAATACAAGATATAAAGGACTTCAGGAAGGCAGATGGAAGGTATATCTGCAAGGGGATGCACTGGGTATGAAAGATATTGGGAAGGAATCTTTCCCTGTGAGGGTGGGGAGGCCCTGGCACAGGGTGCCCAGAGAAGCTGTGGCTGCCCCTGGATCCCTGGATGTGCCCAAGGCCAGGCTGGATGGGGCTTGGAGCAACCTGGGCTAGTGGAAGGTGTCCCTGGGATGGGTCTGGATGGGCTTTAAGGTCCCTTCCAACGGAAAGGTTCCACATGTCTGTGGTAAAAGATAAGAGGTAGATAAGCTGTATATGCAGGGGACAGTTGGCTAAATCTGTCTCGCCTATATCTGAAGATTTTAAGTTATCTTGGGATTACAAATGTTAAATATGATTTCAGTGTTCCCATTTAAAACAGTGAAAGTGAACGTCTCTTTCCTCTTCCAGCTGTGTACAGGGAAGTGGAGCTAATTCCTTGAATTTTTTACTTGTTTTTGTTGTTTTTATCAAGTAGATGAGTAATGATGCAGCCTTTCTATTTCTTACAGACCTCCAGAGAAGCGTGTGTGTCACAGCTTCCAGAGTAGTGTGTATGTCACTACTGGTTCACACTCTTTGTTTTCCTGTAATTTGGAATGAATTACAGTTTAATCCTTTCTTGTCAATACAGCCAAAACCAAGCATGGAATCCTCACAGGAAAACTCTTTGGAAAACGATTTGCAATTAAACAGAAGTGGGAAGAAGACAGGTGGTTAAAATGGGAAATAACAAAAAGGAAGTGTAATGACCCTAAAAAGATGAGATTGTGCAAGAAGAAATTCATTGTAATGATGATATCTAACTTTGAGGATTTTTTTTGTAAATTTATTTAATTTCTAATAGAAGGGGCAGACCTTCAGTCACCGTAAGGCTTCATTGACTTCAGTATCAGCTAATATACAAAAACTACTCAGTATCATATCTGGCATTAATCCAGTCAAGAAACTCCTCAGCTAAAGGATATTTTCTGGCCATTTAGGAGGAATTTCAGAAGGAACTTTATCATTCTGACATTCAGGTTCATTTACAGGCAGCATTTTTTTCAGAGCCTGACAAGTTTTGTCCAGAAGTGAACGATCTCTTGTGGTATAAAAGATCTGGTTTGAGATCTGGGTGAGTTTCTGCTTTTACTGGCAGTTTGCCCCTATTAGAGCATAACTTGCCAAGCCATGTTTCCTTGAATTCAGATGGAAAGCCAGGAACTAAATGTCCTGTCAGGCCATGGCTGGACAAGCCTAGGGAAGGTGAGGAATATTGAAAGGAACCCAGAAAGCTCCACACGTTTGGATACAGGATGGAGAAATATTAAAGTGGGAGTTCTGAGATGTTTTTCACACTGAGACAAACCTCCATTTCCATTTGGATCTCAGTGGTCCTGACTCCACTCTTGTTGATATCAAAACAGCAACAAACACATTTGACGAGAGTTTTAAAGGTTTGAAGCTATGAGTTTGATGAGAAAACATCCACTGAGGGTTGAAATGTGTCACTGGGAGCATCCAGAAAAGGAGAATTTTACTTAAAAGTGCATTCAGAAAACGCAGAGAGCAGCCTGGGGAGCTTGAGCAGATGGGAAATGTGGCATCACACATTCAGTGTCCACAGAAAGTGTCCCTTGCAGATTTTTGGAGCCACAGCTGAGGGCTCTGCACCACCGTGGCCCAGATACATCAGACACAGGGAGAAAGAGAATGGAATGGGAATGCCATGGGATTTCTGGGCGTGGGATTTCTGGGCACTCTTTATCCGCAGCAGAAATGCACAGTCAGGGTCCCTGTGCACAAAGAAATTGAGGAGGGAACTCATTCCTGCAGAACTGAACCCATCCAGACCTTTGCCTGCAGAAATTTGTATCCCATGAAAATAAGGCAGAATGCACAAAGTGCTTTGAACAGGGAATCAGTAGGAGAGAGGGTTCTGGGAAGTTGGTTTTCCTTGAGATTTTGCCAGGATCTGACAGAATCTTGCACTATCAGAAACTGAGATGGAAATAAGCAAAGAAATTTGTCCCAAAGAAAATGAACACAACCAGGTGAATTCCAGCTTTTGACAGCAAATTTATGAATCACTGTGCTGACACTTTAAGAATCCACCTGTCAATTAATTAACACAGCCTAATGACTGAATATTAAAATGCCTGATTTGATCTTTTTTAATCTCTTTGAGGCTCACCCACTTCATGATGAAAATATGTGGGTGTAAGCACAGCAAAATTTGTCCCAATGCAGTGATTTTGTAGATGGGCTGTGAGGATTGTGCAGGCAGAAGTTTGGACAAATGGGTTTGCTCAGGTTTGGAAGGAAAACAACATTTTTGCAGTAAAAACATAAGTTGAAAAGCTACTTCAGTATCTGTCCAGAAAATGCTGAAGAGGAAAAACCAACTTCAGTCTAAATGGGATTTCTAAAATATCTCACTCACCAGCGAGAAGTTCTGTAGATCATAACTTTATTAATAATGAGATGAATATGTCACGTGTGGGCTATTGAACTCACTCTGACAGACAAAGAAGCATTAAGTAGTGACCTTTAAATGCTAATTGCTGATGTGTTAGAGCTTGTAAACTGCTTAAACGGAGTTCATGCACACAAATCTTAGAGCAACAAAGGATGTGCTCATTTGGAATATGAAAGGAACAATTTACTGTAACAGTCTGAGAAAGTGCATTTGACACTGGAAGTGTAGCAAACGAATTAGATATCCAAACATCAAATGTCTGAAGCATGTCACCCATCTGAGGGTCCCAGTGATGTCTCATGGCTCCCCTCCATCTGGTGTTCTTGCTGGTGAGGCTCCCCTGCCACCCTGCACTAAAAAGTATAGAATGCAATGGATTAGTACAGCTTTGGGCTGGGTGGGAATGCCCATGTGCCTCCCCTGGGGAGGGCAGGTTTGACACTGTCCTTGCAACTCTGCAGATCTGTTGCATCATTGCTCCAGTGCAGGGTCTGGGGACCCTTTTAGGGGGAGCCTCTGATGGGCCATGACACCCCTCTGCTGTGGATAAGTTTTTCCCAGGCTGAAGGGCCCCTCAGCTGAGCTCCTGTGCACAGCAGAGGATAGGTGCTCACTGCCTCGGACCAGAGGTTTTCCAAAACACACCAAAACCTCTCCTCCTCCCACCCTTTGGTGTGGCTCTGTGCCCATCTGGCAGCTGACAGCCCTGGGGCTGCTCTCTCCACCCTGAAGGCACCAGGCTTGTGCTTTGTGGATGTCCCCAGCCCTGAGTTTTTACTTTATCTTCATCAGGGAACGGTGTAAGGCCTCAGCCAGGAGGCCTGCTCAGGGTATGGTGGTCTTCTCTGCAGCTTTTGTAATACAGTTTTGCTATAAGTCCTTCATGAAAATGTTTAAGTCATAAACTTAATATTTCAGCCTCTGACACTGCCTCCCGTGCAGTGTCCCCAGGGTGCAGCAGGGGAAGGGCTCCTCTCCCTGAAGAAACCCTTGGGTGACAAACTGACCAAAACCCCCAGGCTCTGTCTCCCGGTGCTGTTGGTGGGAAGGAAGGAGGGGTTGGGGGAAGAAAAGGTGTTTTTAAAGGCTTATTTTATTTCTCGTTATCCTCCTCTGGTTTTGTTAGTAATAAATTCACTTTGTACTTCTAAGCCCAGCCTATTTTGCCCTTGGAGTGTTTTCTCCCTGTCCCTATCTCAACTCATGAACCCTTCATTACATTTTTTCTCTGCCCAGCTGTGGCAGAGGAGGGTGAGTGAGTGACTTTTGTGGGTGCCTGGCATTTTGGCCAGTGTAAAACCACGACATTTCCTCACTCATTTTGTTGTTAAGTCTTAAAAAACCTTACCTTCATCTTTGTAAGTCTTCCATCTCCTGTAAAACCTGATTAACTTCTCAGGTGAGGTAAATTACTCTGATGTTAACGTATTTCCTTCATAGAAGGGGGACCTCTTGTGACTGTTATAAACCACATCCCCTCCCTAAAGTGGAAAATTTGGCAGTGAGTCTGTGGAGAGGGATGTGACAGGAATGTCTCAGATATAAACTGCTTGTTTTTTCACACACAGCTGAGTAGGGTTGATTTGTTATTTTTGTTATTTTAGTTATTTTTGTCGCCTGAGTAAAGGCTGGTCATGCTCAAAGCAAGGGCTTTTTGAAGAACAGGAGACCAGGAATGGTTGGAGGAACCTCAGTGACCCAATCACTGAAAATTCCTTACTCCCAAGGCTGGCAAAGGAGCGGGATTCACCATTCCACCCTCTGGTGCACTGACCCAGAGAAGAGTCAAGGAGGGAAATTCTCTTACCCCAAACCATTCCAGGATTCTGTGATTCTTACCAGGATGCAGACCAACCCTTGCACTACTGCAGTACCTTAACTAGAAATATTTAACTTTTCTCTTGATACAGTTAATTGCATTATTTCAGAGTCTTTTCTTGTTCAGTTAAATTCTGAAATTGAAATACTGAAGCTTTCCTTTGACATTATTTTAAATTGTGTTCTAGAAACAGTTCTGTGAGGTCTTGAATTCAAACATTTCTCTTTATTGTATCTTCACTGATATACGTAAACAACAGATTTGGAAGTTAGCAATAAAATCTTTTCTGTTTAGGTGAAAATAGGCAATATTTTAAATTTTTTTTTCAGTTATGTCCTGAAATTGAAATACTGATCTGCTTTTGAAGGTTTTGTTGGAAACTGTTTTTTTACAGAAGTTACTTATGGTGACTCTTTTATTCCAAAGCACAGAGATTTTTTTTTTCTATAGCCATAATTATAAACCTAACGAGCCTATGACAGGTTTCTTCTCCCTCCATTCATCAAAGGTACTGAAAGCAAGAAGAAAAGGTGTGAAACCCCCTTTGTAACTCACTCTGCAGTGAAAACCACGGAGTTCACCACTGTTGCTGACCTGTGTCAGCCAATCCAGGGAATGGCACTCCCCAGGTGCTCCAGGAGGGACATCAGTCTTTCCAAGCACACAATAAACCTTTCCCAACATTGCCAGCAGGTTGGATTTGTTACTGCAATCCTTGCAGACATCCCTGAATTCGGCACTTTGTCCTTTTTTTTTTGTCTGCAGTGCATCCATTGAGTTTTGTAAATGATGCTTGGATTTCAATCTGTTCAGCACAGGATTGGGGTGCTGTTGTACCTGGAGCCTTCTGAGGACAAATCACATCCATTTGATGCAGGCATTTCTCATAAAATTCATAAAGATCCATCAAACAAGCAGAAATTCCAAAATTCCTTGTATTCCATTGCAATCTGCACATCTAAAATACATGGACATAATTAAAATAGAACAGTTTAAAGCAGAAGCATTGGAGAGTCTATTCAGAAAGTGCAGAATATTCTATTAGAAGATGAAAAACTCTCTTTGAATTTCTTTAGGCAGATGGAAAATTTAGGATACTGGTCTCCTACAGCTTGGGAAAATCTTATTCCACTCACCCTGCAGGAATTAGCAGTGATGAATCCTTTTCTGGAAAATTTTCTGAGCACAATCTCTCTTTCTCCTATTTATTTCTCCCTGAAATTCAGGGAATTTTGTATAAAATCACAGTGTGTGGGGAGGGAAGGAGCTGATGGATGGACTTATTTTGCTGCAAGAATTAAAGTAACTTAGCCCAGGGCCTAAGTGCGTGCTCCATACTTGCAGTGAAACCTCCTCAGGGGGCTAAAAGAGCTCAACTTTTATACATTTCCTTTCCCATTTTTTAGTAGTTTCTGATTGTTTGCCTTATCTTTCTCCTCCACATAGACATTTGGAAGGAAAAACACTGAATCCATGTGTTTATGGACACTGTGTTTTCTGTTTCTTGCCAACAGTCCCATTCTGCATAACAAGATTTATGCTGTTAGAAAGGCCCAAAATGCACTCAGCAGCTCTTCTGTGCCTGTTCTTTCAGCTCTCCTGGTATCAAGCACAACCATTTGTTTTCTTGAGTTCTAACCCGATTGTAGAAATGTACCTCAGGGTTCAGCAAGAATACGATTATTTTTGTCCTGTTTACAATGTCTCCAGTCACTTTTAGGTTGCAAAACTGCAAACAAGGAAAACACAGTTGTTTAACCTAGAGTTAAAATCCTTTTTTTTTTAAATTTTGAACAAAAAGCAGAGCCTAGCATTAAATAAAATCTTCATGCTAAGCTCACTTTTCAACATGGCTTGGGGAGATGTAGGGGGATCAGATGTGCTGCAAAAACATTTGTCTTGCTCCTTCTCAACTTGCATTCTAAGGGATATAATCCCTGGGAGTGCAACCCCATCCCTGCAAGTGTCCAAGGCCACGTTGGATGGGGCTGGGAGCCACCTGGGCTAGTGGAAGGTGTCCCTGCCCATGGCAGGGGGTGGCACTGGATGGGCTTTAAGGTTCCTTCCAACCCAAACCATTCTGGGCTTCTGTGATTCCATGAAAATCTTTATGCATTTAAAACTGTTTCACTTGCACTTTGCTCTCTGTTCTTATTCTAAAAGAACTTCAAGTCAGCAGGAAATACATTTATGTTTTCTCAGGTTGATCAAGTTCAAGTAAAGATGTTGCAAGTTTGAAAAATACAGAGGTATAAAAAAATATATGTTTATAGTCCCCTCTTTGTATAAAGTTCTAAGAAATTCTAGTATTTGCTAGGATTGTTCTATTTTATTTATCTAAATAGCAATGCAACAGAATGACTGAATAGACAATTGGGAGAAAATAATGAGGACAAAAATGGAGAGGAAGAGATTATAGTGATCAATAGATTGTTGTTAATTTTCTTTCATCCTTCCCAAAGTTACGCAACCATGCTAAACGATTTAGCCCTGCATTAATGGGAAACAACACAGAAATATGTCACCCACGTGCCTCGTTTTCCTAATAACAAAACCCAGCAACTGGTGGAACAAAATACTCTGCTGTCAGTGAAGAACAATAGAGCAAAAGCAACAAATCAAAGTATTTTCTCAGTTCTATCCTCCAGAAGGAAAGAGAAGGCAGAGCTTTGCTGTGACCCACTGGCACTTCTGTGCTTCTGCTCCTGCTTTTGATGTTCCGTGAGGTCGCTGCAGCATCTCCCCATCTTTTAAAGGGAAGCCAAACACTTACATCCATAATAACTATTTTGATCATTATCCACACACTTGAGGAATCAGGAGAAAAGATCAGATGATTTCTTTTGCTCCTGAAAAAGGAGAGAGAAAGCCCCCCCCTAACGAGATTGCCGATGCCACTCCAGAATTGATTGCTGCACATCAGCCGGCTCGGGGCACGCTGCTGGACTCCTCAGAGCAGGCAGCTCGCTAGGAATGATTAAAATATGGCTGGGAGGCTCTTCAGATTTGGGAAATTCAAAGCAGGATCTATAGTTTTTGAAGTAGAGGGGAAGAGGGTGAGGGAGAAGTGTCACTTGCCAAGCTCAGCCGCTCCAGCTGAACAGACAAAGTCTCAGTTCAGCACATCCTGGCTTGGTTTGAAAAGACAGGTGTCTGCTAAGGAAGGCAGGAGCCTCTCTTGAAATGGAAAATGCAAACTCTCTCCCTCCAAATTATTATAATTTTGAAATTAAGGGGCTCTCAGGCAAAGATATGGGAGTAGGAATAACAGTTTTTCTTAGAAAAAAAGAAAAAACCTAATAAAAATGCAGTAATACAAAACAGCACTGATAGAGTCAGGGTACAACCTGACACCCTGTGGGTCAGGGTGTTGGTGGCAGTCCCATTCCATGGTGGCTGCTCCTCCTGCAGTGACAGATGTGGTTCTGCTGGAGCAGGGATCCTGTACAAGGGTGGAGTTTTCCTCTGAAGGTCCGGTGCTGGTGTAGATGGGCCTGGTCTTCCTCTGGGAATGCAGTGGGAAAAGGCTCCTGTGATGTTCCAATCTCAGATTCTATCCGGGTAGGAACTCTTGGCTCCTCCTCCTGGGATGATCTCCCAATGGGATGATGGAATTTTACAGTCATGCAGTGACACTTAATGGCTCATTAACAGAAGATATTTCCTGGAGGGAGGATGGGTCCTGGAAGAGATAAAGGAAACTGCCCAATGAACAGAAGATAACTGCCCCACCTCTAACAGACGGGAATAGAACACACCCCCCCAGCCACAGCTTGTAACCTAAGACACATCCACACAGGGAAACATCAGGCTCAGGCACTGCTGCCCTGCACCAAAACTTAAAACAAGCTTTTATTCCCGAAGAAGAATCTCCAGGCAGGTGTAAACTCTGCCTTTCAGGCACAACACATACTGCTATGTCATTAATCTTAGACAAATATATGATTTTTTATTCCTTTTCTCTGGTTTTAGACAGAAACTATTTCTTTAAAATTCAGGATATTAATCCAGGTATAGTTGTTTTTCACAAATGATTTAATAATTATTCATAACACTGACGGCATAACTGCTACAATAACTGTTTGCTGTCTCAGTTTACCACTATTATTTGAAGTGTTAAACCTTTCCTTGATTAAAAAACATTCTTTAACAGATCCCAGTTTTCTCAAGTTTTATAAGAAGTGCCAAAGCCTGTGATATCAACATCACCATGTCTTTGCTCACCATTTATTTGCATTTGAAAGCAGATATTACTGCAGAGATGTTTTTAGGGGCTCGCTTCACCATTGTCCATGAAAAAACCATGAAGTAAATTGTGTTTCAGCAGTGACATTTAATAAAAGCCTGTAGTTTTACTTTCCTGAGTGCAGCAAGCACGAGCAGTGCTGTGTTTTCTGTTGGCCAGAGCAGGGGAGGTGGTTTGGCAGGTGAGGACAACAGAGACCATGCCTGCACACCCTCGGTGCAGAACACAGCTGACAAACACAAGGAATGGAATAATTAATCCTGAAACGAGCACAAAGTAAGACTGAAAGGTCAGCTGGGCTGATGGGCATGTTTTGCAGTGTAACAATTTCAGAAATGGTGTTGAACTTCTTCAGGGTACGTGGTGCTGGAAATGCCACCCATCTGCTTGTGCTGAGCTTCGGCTCTGGCTTTGGGAGTTACACAGATGAGGATCAGCCACGCATGGAAAGGAACAGAAAAAATAATTTTGTAGGGGGGGGAAGCTGAAGGTTTAAATTCTCCCTGTTGCAGAGGTCTTAATCATTCATGCTGCTGCTAATAGTAAATTAAGTCTTTAAATGTCAGACCATTGTTGTGCATCTTTTCTGCATCAGAACCAAGGAAAATCTTTTGTTACTGGCATTCAGCCTCTAGCAAAGGAGTCACTAAGAACAGTTTTCCCTGTGCTGGTCTGGAAAAGATGGAAAGCTGTGCCCTTACCAGCCTCATCCCTCCAGGATGAATGCTGCATTCCACCCTACTTGGATATAATATAAATTAATATATAATTAATTTGTATTCTGGTCAAAACCAGTATCCAAAACTTATTTAACTACAAAGTTTAAGCCACTGGCACCGAAGATGGATTTTTCCCGGGTTAGAAATTAAGTGCATATACAAGACAAAAGAGAAAAATCTGAAAATAAATATTCTTAGTGTTTTCACCCATATCCATATAATTTAATGGCTTTAAGCTGAAGGAGAGGTGATTTAGATGGGATATTGGGAAGGAATCCTTCCCTGTGAGGCTGGGGAGGCCCTGGCACAGGGTGCCCAGAGAAGCTCCTTGGATCCCTGTGAAGTGTCCAAGGCCAGGCTGGATGGGGCTTGGAGCAATCTGTGACACTGGAAGGTGTCCCTGCCCATGGCAGGGGGTGGCACAGGATGGGCTTTAAGGTCCCTTCCAACACAAATCATTCCATGATTCCATGATTTTACCAACAACAAATTCCCTGGCAACAAAAAACCCCAGAGAATCAGCAGTTCATATAATGACTGCAACTGTCACTTAAAAATACTTACCCTATAAAATATTTACACCTTAAAATGAGATGTGAGACTAAACACAAAAACCAGACAGAAGGAAACATTAATTTTAAATATGTGCTGTGTATAATTGTGGATTAAAATATTACAGCAAGTCATTTTTTCTTGATGGGAGACAGTGTTCTCCAAGCAGCCTCGTGAGGAAATATGACAGTTTTGACAGAACACGTTTTGCAAACACAGGTAGCAATTTTGATAAAAATACACAGAATTCTAGTTTTACTCTTATCAAATAATGGTGTGTTAAATTTTAATTTAAAAATTACAGCTGTGTTGGTATAATTCAGTTCCTGTTAAATAAGTAAAATCAATCCAAGAGACAAATATTTAGATTTTATTAAAATAGAATGTTTTATAGAATGTCATTTCTATAGAATGCATTTTAGCTGCCTAAACCACATATTTCTTTAGATATTTTGTAGGTTTTCCTAGTTTTTCTCTGGACAGAAGCTATTGATCTATCAGTATGGCACCACTTATGTCCTGAATTCAATATGTTCAAATATCAGGCTGCTAAGGCTGAAGGCAAAGATTTCATCCTTGAAACACTTAATGATGTCATAGTCCAGCTTTAGAAGCCCCATCATTACAAACTCTCCTTAGATCAAGCAAAATAATAAAACATTAGTGAGATTAGTTCGTCCCTTTAGTCCAGTTCACATATTTTGTCCATGAATTCTTAAACACAAATATTTTACTCATCCTTTGGGCCAGCAACAATTCTTTAGTGTGACACAGAGCTTATTTTGGGCTTTGATGCAGCTCAAGCAAAAATCTTGCAGAATAATAATGTCATTTAATTGTACTCATCACCTGAATGAGTCAGTGTTTAATAAACCTAATCAGCTCCCCCTTCCTTCCTGCAATCAGGTGTGGCAGCGTGGCTTTCCTCCCACCACAGAGAGCTGGATCCCAAATTAATCAGAGCACTCCAGCTTCTCCTCACTCCATTTCAAACTTGTGCCGAGTGCTGCCTCTGCTGTGTCCTGGGATTTATTGCCACAAATAAACTGCAGCTCATTCCCTCTGAACTGGGATGTGTTTCCACATCCATGCATTCTGTGATCCTGTAATTCCATTGCAGCAGCAGCTCTTAATGACATTTTTGTCCCTGCCACTTGCCAAAGGAATGATTTCAGTTCTCAGCACATGAGTAGGGGTAAAGACACATTCCTTAATTACAACCATGACAGAGCCATGGAGATCTAGCACTAAAATATCTATAGATATTTGTCTATAAGCTGTAACATCATTAACTGAATTTCATAAAACCTTATTGCATATAAGTTCATCCTTCTGGGAAGCAGCAAATGTCACATTAACACACCCACAACGAGGAGGGGTAAAGGGAGTTACTCCCAGTTAATCACGTAAGAAGGATGGATTTTGTCTGAGGTGAGGAATGCTTCAGGAAGGGCTAAAGCTGAAAGGATTTAAACTGTAAATTAGTAAAATCATTACTCTGCCCTCTCAGAAGAAATTGATATTAATGTTGTAGCACTGTGACTCATCTGACCACATTTCAGGAGCAGCAGCCATGTTCAGAGGGGATTTTTGTTAGTTTGTATATTTGTTTTGTCAGGTTTTAGCATAGACATGGGCTTACAAGCTGTTTGGGTTCTGTATACCATGTTTAGAAAGTATAATCTGCTTTGTACCTATTGACTCTCTTTGCTTGAGATATCAAATTTCCTCTCTGGGACATAAAAATAAACATGCATTTTTGGTATAGACAAGATGCAGATGTCCCTGTGTGTACCAGAGAAGCATCCTGATTTCATAATTTCTATATCCTCTGAAAAAATAGGTTTATGTGCCCGTGGTGATATCAACAACTCCTGACTTTTAACAGAAGATTTAGGGACTGACAAACTGCACATGTAGCAGCCCTTCTCTGAAATAAAGATGTTCTTTTCACAATTTCAATGAAAACAGGATGCATAATAACAGCAACAGCAATAACTGAGGTACCTTCCAATAATAATATCATTAAAAAAGCTAATCCTTGATAAGAAAGAGGAAATGAAGGAAAATTAATAGCAGTATTATCAACAGACTGAATCATGACCCATTGTTGTGCAGACACCTGACTTTTACACAGCTATTCCAGGAAAATTACAAGTTTTATTTCCAAACTGGCTTGTCTTGGACATCATCTTCATCTTGTAAGCAGCAGTGAAAAGTTTCAAAGAAATACAGTTCTACTTATGAGCCTCAATATTTAATATTATTTACAGAAAACCACTCTCTTTGCCAAATTCAACCAGGCATGGTTTTATAGCTAGTTTCAGAGCAGTAACTAGAAAAAAGAAGGTAAAAGGCAAAGTAAATTGTAATTATGTCTTGCCATATGGCCCTTGTATAAGGAGGAAGAGGTTTCTTACTATATATTTTTAATTAAAAATGAGCTACCCTTCGTAATACAGCAGCAACAAGCAGTCTTGAAGAAAATATGTGACCCTAAAATTCAGGTGGGTCACTGCTGCCTGGGACATCCATTAATAATTACCTTGGTCAGACAGTGATGATTAATGGACTTCAGGAGTTCCAATAGGACAAAGTGAAAACATTTGAGGCTTGGCTGAACCCCAGAGGGAGAGGAGGGGTTGCTCTGAAACTTAATTATCCAAGGTTAAAGTTCCAGTGAAGGATATTCCTGTAAAACTTGGGACAGGCTTCCACCTCCTCAGCAGCCACCACAGCACACAGAGGGGCTGGGTTTTTTTCTGCTAACCTGTTCTATTTTTGAAAGAGAGAGATTTCCAGGGAATTTGGCAGCAATGTGGGCAGTGTCCTGTGCAGCTCAGCAGCCAAAGTAACTGCTTCCCAGCAGGATAGATGGAATAGAGAAGGAATGTCACTTCAGGAAATGCACTGCCAGTGGTCCTTGGACAATGTGAGCTGTCCAGAAGAGGAAAAAAAGAGAGAAGAAATAAAAGTAAAGTCACATTTTTATTTCTGTCCAGTCTAGCATAACAAAAGGTAAATGTGGTGTGACTCAGTGGGCTTTGGGGAAATGGTGTCAACTGCAGGCACCTCTCCCATGCAGGGATTCTCCAGAGCCAAAGGTTTTCACCATGAGGGTTATGGTGGTAGAAAACCTTGTTCCATGTTATTTCTCCTGGGCATCTACTTGAGGTCAGGCTGATATTCCCCAGCTGGAAGAGCATTCCCTCCCACCTTTTCCCTGTGAAGAACAGAACAAGGGCATCTGGAGTTATTCTCCCAATGTTAAATTAATTCCATGAAAAGCACATAGGGACAAGTTTTATCCTTCTGAGGGTTGATAGCTTCTTTCCATGAGATTTTTCTCCTCAGAAAAGAGCAGAGATTGCCCTTCTGTGTCCTTGGAAATCTTCCCCTGGGGCTTTTTCCTTCAGCCTTTGCAGCCTCCATGAAGCTCCCCTTGTGCTAGGGGATATGCTGAAGCTCCCCTGTGCTGCACATGGACACTTCAGCCAGCCTTTTCCCCCAAAAAATCTATTTTTTTTCCTGGGATTGAAGCCAAACACAGAGCCCATCTCTCCTTTCCCCTGGCAGCTCAATGCCAGGCGTCTCAGCAGGGTTAATTCCAGGCCTGGGATGGTGCAAGCTCAGTACCCTGACTGCAGATTGTATTTATATATTGGGATCTCTACTACTTCCAAGGAAATGTCCAGAATATAAGAAATGCCTGCAACTGGGGCTGCAATACAAGAGCAAAGTGATTATTTCAATTTCCTGTTACAGATTTCTGTTTAAACCTGCCTGACTGCAAAGGAGAAATGTTTAAATGAACAGTTTTCTGTTTGTGCAACTAGGGTACAAACAGGTCCTTGAAAACAGAGATCAAGGATGGTTTTTTCTTATGTTGATAATGTTTCTTTTCCTCACACACCAACAGTCTTCTCTTTCATTTTCTCAACAAAATATTTGATTTCTGCTGGTTGAGTTTCTTGGCTTGCATATGTAAGCAGCCCTCATGAGGTACATCAAGTGCAATAATCTTAAACAATAAAAAATAAATGGGTGTTGCCTTTTTTTTTCTTATAAAGTGGGATTTTTTTTACACATAATTCCTGCCAAATTTAAGGAAATATTCCAGCAACACCATTTTTCAAAGAATTCAGTCTGATTCTTATTTTCAATGCTCAGAAAGGCATCTCCCCATATAATATTGCCTTGACATTTGCAGTTTAAGGAATGTTAAACTAAAAAAAAATAAATCAATAACAACATTATTCAATAAAACAAGTGATATTTCTGGGAAGAAAATTATAAAGTTCAGATTTATTTTTGAAAGTGTATTGAGTTAAAGGTTTTCCTCACCCCACTGTAAACCTGATATTCATGATAACAAAAAATAGGGCTTCATAACCAGGGTTTAGTGGGTCAGTCTCATGTTAATATTAGGACATATGATTTTGTGGGCTGACAAAATCTTTTTTCTGTAGAAGACTGAAAATTTTGGTGTATCTTCCAAATAAAACTCATTTTCTCCTCCTTTTGCTGGAAGTTTTCTGATGTGATCTAGCACAGCATGAAAATGTGGCTTTATTTTTTGCTTTTTTCCACTGAGCTCAGTACATCTTGGAAATCTAGCACCTGTTTTGCAGGTTTTTATGGGTTCTTGGAAGTAGAAAAGGAAAATTGGCAAAGTCAATAGGTGTGAGGCTGGTACAATAGTGAAAAGAAAAATAATTCAGTGCAAATATAAGTCAAAGTTCTAAGATTGTGGTACTCTTGGAAGATATTTTTTATGAAACAATAAAGTTAAAGGCATCAGAAAATGGCTTCATTCCTCATATGAAAGGTTTAGATGCCTAACAAAAGTTGTGGCACACATATCCTAAGTAGTAGCATCTTGGAAAAAATAACGGCTTTTAAAGTAAATGCAAAACAAAATGAACAAAAACATTGGGGAAAAAAAAAAAGAAACATCTTTTGAATGAGCAGGGTTAAGATTTCTCCCTGCTTCCTTATTGATTTTCAGACTTGTTTTATAAGTACATGAAACATGGGGTTGGAAAAAAATCCATCCCAAGAAATACAAATACCAAGTTCTTCTTCTTGATTCAAGAAATACAAATGCCAAGTTGTGGTTGGGTGTGACACAGACAGCAGGCTGGAATGTTGACTTTTGCCCTGGTCACCAATCAACAGATGATGAGATTTCTAGTTGGAGTATATCTATTTTTTTTTCTTTATTTTTGTATGGGAATGTGTTTGCTTTTCAGTGTCTAACATTTACCTAATGCATTGTGTCTCACAACAAAATAAATTGCCTGGTTTTCTTAGCATTGAGTGTTTCATAACATCGTGTAGCAAAGGATTCTCAGGAACACAGAGGTCACCTGGAAATACTCCCCTGGCTGTGGTTAGTTACAAATATATGGGCTAAAGTGGAGGAAAATCCTCCTTTTTTGATCACAAGACTCACTTCTTATGTTAAACAGCAAAATTGATGTTGATCATAAAGATTAAGTAAGGAGGACTTCCACTGCCATGTCTCAGGGTTAAATCTTTCCTGGAGATGTGAACTGCTTATGGAGTCAGTGGGAAATCATAAATACCATTATTATGGTTTATGGAAGACTTGAGACTCTTCCCTACACACCTAAAGCAGAATATGGAATGACATTGGGAAGATTGCTGTGAGCTTATTTTATGCAAATGGTTGTGAGCAGAAAGGATTTGAATTTATTCTAAACTGGAAAATATAAGATTTTTCCTGTGACTCTTGGGGATGTTCTGTGCAGGGCTAAGATTTGGACCCAATGATCCTTGTGGGTCCCTCCCAGTTCAGCAGATTCTGTGATTTCTATATTGTTATTGTCTCAGAGATTTTTCTTCCTTCATCGCTGGGAACAAGCCAGAAGCTGTTGGACAATAAACAGATGAAATGAAATATCTGTGTGGTTCCTCAAGAGCCTGGCTGAAATGATGAAATTATCCAGTTTTTAATGAAATGTGAATTTTCCCATAAAACACTTGAGTTTCCTGAGTTTATTGTCAGGAGAGTGACAGCCCCATCTATTATTTAGACCTCCACAGGCACTATCAGTACACAAAACCCTCACATTCCCCACTGCTGGCTCATTCTAGGTTAACTAAATTCATATTAATGATTTTTAATAAGAACAAAGAAGTTGTTGAACAGTAGGAGAGAGAAGTTTATTTAGAGAAACCCGTGGAAAAGTAGAGGCATGAGAAACATCAAAAGAAACTAGAGATTGAGCTTGATTCAGGACTGACCTGCTCAGATTTTATCACCAAGATGACACCAAGCCCTGTGCTGGTGAAAAAGGAGGAAAAAAGTCTCTTTTGTCATATTCTGTAGACAAACTTCAGATAATTATGTGCATATTTAATCCAAGAATACAGAGAAATTAAATATTTCTGTAACAAATTTGGTGCCTCTGTTCTTGAAGGAACTTTCCCAGAGATGCTCTGAAGAATAAAGATTTTGATCTGTAATGAAATTGATAAAATAGCTTCTTATTTCCATTTCTGTTTCCAAAATGATCAAATTAACAATTTGCAAATAAACATTTGTTTTGAATTTGTGTCAGCAGTGCCAAAATTGAAAGGAGCAACCTCTGTATTTGTTTTAAGTCCAGGCTTTTACCAAAACCAGTAAACTCCCAGGACCTGTTGAGCATATATCCCATTTGTATAGGTTTAAAGCATAAAATCATGGAATAACCTGAGTTGAAAGGGATCCTAAAAGATTACAGAGTCCAACCCCTGGCCCTGCACAGACACCCCAGCAATCCCACCCTGTGCCTGAGAGCGTTGTCCAAGGAATCCATGGAGATTTTTAGCTCCTTGATTTTACCAGGCCTTGACATTTCCTGCTGACAAATGCAGGGAAGACATAACCAAAAGATGTTTAGTGAAAAATAACCCCTCAGAACAAAAAAGGCTTTAAATATTAAATAGTTTTTACTTGAAGTTTTGGAAGTGAATTCCCTACAGGATTCAAGGGACTTGTGTCCTTGAGCTGTCTTTTTAACTCTTTCATCCACCTTCTCCTACAGCTTTTCTCTCACTCTGCTTTTTAATATATGCAATTGTTTCCTCATTTGCATGGATTCATGCTCTATGATAGGTGATTCCTGTACATTTGGCTTTTTTCGAGCTATATTTAGATCTAGTAGAACTTCTCTTTCTGCTGGAAAAATCACAGGAACATAAAAATTAGATAGCCCGAAGTCTCCACAGATTTCTCATGTTTAATTTTTCCAAGTTGCTATAGTAACTTATAACAAAAAATCATGTTGTGTAAAAAAATACCCTAGGTAAGATAAGAAAACTTGATAGAAAACCAAATTAAATTCCAAGATAGGAGATTGAAACACAATAAAATAAAATGGATACCACCATATTTCAGACGTATGTAAAAGAGAGCATTTAAAAACCTAAAGACGGTAATCAGTCTTTAATCTGCAGCAATATAAGTAAACAGCAAGCACTTAGTTCTAAATTTTCTTTGTCTGTCCCAAGGGGTTGGTTGGTGACATTTGTCTTCCTGATCATTCCAACTTCTTCATATGATCTCAAGGAGTTATAGAGGAATTCAGCTGTGGAAGTGGAAAGGGATTAAAAAAAAAAAAAAAAAACAAATCACACTCAAACCTACCCCTAAGAGAAGCTGTGACTGCCCCTGGATCCCTGGCAGTGTCCCAGGCCAGGCTGGACAGGGTTTGGAGCACCCTGGGATACTGGAAGGTGTCCCAGCCCATGGCAGGGAGTGGCACTGGATGGACTTTAAGGTCCCTTCCAGGCCAACCCAGTCTAGAATTCCATGAAAGTCAACAGGAAAAACTCTTAACAAATGGGACCTCCCAAAATTCAGGATAATTTCATAGTGAATAAGTGTGCCTTAATCTCTGCCCAGATTATCTATGTCCTTAAAAGCAACATGTTCCCAGCTCTTGGAAGGCTGATGATAATCTGCTTAAAGCAGAGGAATTAGCATCTCTTTATTAATACAAAACCACAAAAATTCCATTTGCACTTCCACCTCCTTGTAACAGAATCCTTTGCAATAAATGATATGCAAAGAATATTCCATTTCTCTGAAGATAAAGTTCAGTTGACTTAGTAGAAATCCACAATCTACAAAGAGAAAGCACATCAAATATTCTCTGCATCCATTAATAGCTGATTAAACAGGGACACTAAAATACTGAATCAAATTGTTTCCCCTATAAAAAATTTGAAGAGGCTCCCTGAAGAGTCTATTCCTATATGGAAGTCTGTGTGAAACATTCACAAAGACAAAATGAAGGGATAAATGCAGGCTCAGAGATGCCCTTTAGGTGATCTTTTGGTGGACTAAAAACTGCATGTTCCTTGTCATTTTATAGGCCCCAAGTCTCTCAGCCCGTCTTCAAATATTATGGTCCTTTTTAGTTTACTTCTTTCTCTGATAAAATAGTAAAAAATGTTATTGCTCATTTCATGATCTTAATCATGTTTAAGGTGCACTGACTCATTATGGTGAGGCTTGTAAAGCTGAAAGAATAACCTGGGGTCACTTTTGAGGCCCTCAAGNGGTTGGACATTAGCAAGAATTTCTTCACTGAAAGAGTGGCCACACATTGGCACAGCTGCCCAGGGAGGTGTAGGAGTTCCTCACCCCTGGAGGGATTTAAAGCCATGTCAGTGTGGCAGTTGGGGACATGGGTCAGCGGTGGCCTTGGCAGTGCCAGGGGATGGTTGAACTCAGCGACCTCCTAGGGGTTTTCCAACTTGAATGATTCTAGGCTTCTATTTTGGAGCAGTGAGGGAATATTAACTTAGAAAAAAACTGAGAGGAACATTTTGAGGGAGATAAGGAAGATGTGCTGACATGGCTTTGGCTGGGGGAAAGGATCCTGAGCTGTTTAAGATGAAAGCTGAAGAAAGCAGACATTTTCTGAGGAGAAATTGAACTTGGAGATGAGGGAGAACAGTTGCACATTAAACTCACTAATCAGAGACCAGCCAGGAGAAATTAGCATGACACAGAAAATCAGATTCTAACATTAAATTAATGTTGATTAAAAAGTGAGAAACTGATTGCAATGGAAATAGAAGCCTCTTCTTCATCTATGGGGCATAAGCACCACAAAAATTAATTATTAAAAAAAGTTCAGCTACTGAAATATTTAATATTCCAATAAGGAGCTCCTGGCTCCGAGTGAAAGAGTGCCTTCCTTTATCAGTTCACGGCACGCTTTGCTTGTGGAATCACTAAGAACAATATTGATGGCACCGAGGAATGTGCAACGGGGCTCTTTTCACAATGCTGAGCCTGTTTAGTCCTGACAAACTGGAACACAGAGCTCCAGGATAAATGCAAACTATCAAACACTGGATTTTTACTCCCAGTAGGGGGAATGTGGACAGTCTATTTAAATAGTGCAGCTACTACACTACAGCTAATTTATTAATCATAATTGAGGTGCAATATGCTGCATTATTTAAGGCTTTCCTACATTTCCACTTGCACAGTTATTTCAGGGAGATTCATAACTGTTGGCAGGTGGAGGAGTCATTATTCTAATTAGGAGGGAAAATACTGATGGCTCAGTTCATCCTCCAACAAATCAATATTTAATTAACAATATGTCACCACCCAAATGTCTGGAATTAAATTTTGTGTGGGTAAGACGACAATGCTGCTCTTTACCCACATTGCCCTATACATTAAAATACTTGGACACATAAATGAAAAAGTACAAAAAAGCTGTCACAAAGCATTCAGGCAGCCAGGGTCTCTTTCAACCTAGTCTCAGTGTAATAATATATTAAGATTTTTTTAATCTAGATTTCTCCCTTAACTAAGATCCTTCTGAGCTGTATGAAAAACCAGAAGTCCTCCAAAAAATTGCTGTGCAAAGAGCTCTGGCTGTGAGAGTCAGGCACATTCAGTACCTGGGCTCTGTGAAACTTGGAGGAGGGCTAAACTTCCCTTCCAGCACTATTCTCCTACTGGGGTCTTTCCAACAGCTTGTACCTAAATGCAACCATATTATTATGTGTATAAATATTTAGTGCAGAGGATAGCAGTGTTCCTAAGGGAACTTTGGAAAATCTTCTGCAAATGCCTCATCTCTATTGAAATTGTTTGCCAAAGTTTTACGGGACAAAATACAGAGTTAAAAATTGAAGTGGGGCAATATTTGGCTCTGGAACAATCCTAAATAGTCTTGAATAACCCAAAAATGTTCCTCTGGTTTTCTTCAATTTCATGTTTGTGATAATGAAGGATAATATTTAGGAATATTTATTTTTTAGGAATGTGGTTCTGCAATGTATGACAGGCAAAAGGATATGGGAGGTGAGAGAGAAGACAGGATTGTCACAGCTGGCCAAAATAGTATTCTCAACATAGAAAATACCTTATTGCTTTTACGTTAAGAATGTCCAGAATATTATTGAATATTATTTAATTATTTATTATTTAATATAATTAAATATTAGAAATACTAATTTTACAGAAGCCCACTTCCCTGGGGGACAAACTACAAAGAGTATTTTCTTGAGCATAAATTCAGGGTAAATCTGTGTTGTAATTAAAGGTAAATTGTTTTTTTTTCAAAGCTAATAGTTACTCTTATATTAATTTAGAGACCATGGATTTGTTGTTGCTTTATGGTTTCTTATATTTAGTTGTCTTAAAAGAAAAGATAACGTGGTACACTCCGAGTCTTTCCTAATCTTGATTGAATTGTCACAGCTTGGTTTTAACCCTTTTGAAATACTAAACTCGTAAGCCCTGGAGACTTTTAACTTTGCAGGTGGTAGCAAGTTAAGCCTCCTCTCAGGCCTCTGCTTTTCCCTGGTACATGACCAGCAGGCAGGATATAATCGCTGTAATTCCTTCAAAGACAGGGAAGGAGATCAAACAGGGCCTTTTCCTGCAGTAACTCGGCAAATCCCAGGTGTGAATGTTGGAGCTTTTCCAAGGCCATGTGTGCACCAGGGTCAAACCAGTGCCAAGGCAAAGCTCTGGAGCAGGGATTAACCTTGGCAAAAACAGAGAAGGGGCAACTTTATTGCCCCTGAGCTTTTCCTTCCTTACTACAAGGAGATTAGATTTATTCTTTAGGAATATAAATTAATATCTGTAGGAAAATACTACACTAGTTGTTGTCCTGAGAAATAAAACCATTTAGAGCTAATTACTGCATACCACTGCTCTGCTTATGTGATGCCTCAGGTTTTAGCTTTTCTATTTTTCAGATTCTGTGCTGCTTTAGTGTCTGGGCTTCATATTAGGGGATGGTGAGCTCTCTTCACAGAGTAGGGAGACAAAACAATTCCTTCTCTAGCTGGGGACTAAGGACAAATGATCCAGATCTCAGGCCCAAGAGCACAAACAACGTGGACTGAAGAGAGAAAAACAAGCAGGATGGGACTTGATGGGCTAAAGCTGTAACTGGACAATTAACTCCAATATGCAAATGGAGCAGAACTTATTAAAGTGACAGAGCCCGTGACCAGTGTCCATTTTGTGACCATTTGGGTTCATCTTGGGTGCAGCCCTGGCTGGGCTCTTGTGCTGCCCAAGGTGCATCCATTGAGGAAATCCTTTTAATAAATCCCTGCTTTATTCTTTAGCTCTGTCTAGTCTCTGCTCTAGGTCAGCCTGCATAAGGCATCAATTTCTGGTGACCACAAAGGGACACAAGGCATCTGGGAAACCCCATCATATGGGTCCGGTTCTGAAGTCCAAATCAGTTCTCCAGCAGAGCTCTAACATTCTAGGATTTTCCAGTCTGAACTGAGGTGGGAAAAGACCTCCAAGATCACCAAGTCCAACCTTGAATGAACACAATCACACCCACTACAGCCTGCCCATGTTATAATAATCTCTTTGTAGGACGGGCATAGAGAAACCTATTCCACAGACAGATTTTCTAGACTGTTTTACCCAGCTTTGCAAATTGCCTACTTTGAAATTTTTAAGTCATTTAAATCAGTTGAAATGATCTTCTCATCTTTCTTCACTTGTAACTCCGTAAGTCATGCTCAGATTTAGGTTTCATGTGCAACTGTGGAATGTCTCCATGCCCCTGTGGAAACCCTGTGTTCACGTGGAAACCATGCCCATGGCCACCATGTATCAGCCTGTTTTCAGAGAATTTCTACATTTTGATGCACTTCCAACTCTTCTTTTGACCCTAGAATACAGAAACTGGTAAAACATCCATTGCTCTGGGGCCAGGTAACCTTCAGCTTGGCTGTCCTAGAATCTGGATGTGAACTTCTCATGCAATGATTTATGTGTGCCCTTCTGCTTGACAACTTCTGTTCCTGGTTCTTTTTCCTTCAGCTTTTAGCATGATATTCAGGACTGTAGTCAGAAAGTCTGGAAAAAAAATGCAGGAATCAGAGAAACAGGACCACATTTCAATCCATCATCATACATATGAGAGAAATAGCCTGTAAGAGGTTATTTTATCCTTTAAGGTTATTTTATCCTTTTATTCACAACACACTGCTTGCAAAAGAGAGGAGACTTTAAATTTCACTTGAGACCCAAACCAGGATCAGAATCAGGTTCCAAACATGCTAATTGTTATCCCACAGACTGACTGGAAACTCCATCTGATTACAGTTCCATTTTGCTCTAAATAATATGCATAAAAGTCACTTATTTATCTTTTTGCCTTGGAAACAAAAGAGTGAAGCAACAAAATCAGGTCTTTCATCACGTGGGAAAGAACCAGAAATAGAAAAATAGGCTCCAGAACCTGACCAGCTCATCTGTCAGGAGAGAAAAATATGATCAAAACCATGAATTTCTCTCTATATTCCTGACCTGAAAAATCAACTGCATATGAGAGTTTTCCTCCCTGTTGCCAAGGTGGAAGTTGTTACCACACCTTGCTGGGTGAAACTCAAGATATAAAGTAAAAAATGCACTGTAATTTAAGGATTTTAAAAATACCGTGCATTACTTAGACAAAGATATGCTTTGTATTCCTACTGTTCTCCCACATTTTCCACATGACACCCCAAATTACCATCGACCTCAGTTAACATATACAAGATACCTGGATGTGACCATGACATAGTTTCACATCACAAAAATAAAGGTCCTTTTTGATATCTGCCTCCCTAAACCCAAACAGAACAAAGCAAACAGTCTGCAAATAATTTACATGTCTTCAGGTAACATATGCCTTAATGTCACTGGAAACTGCCCAAAGTGAGGAAATAAATATTTAAGTGGAAATCCTGATAGATTTGTGGAGTCTCCCTGGGGTGAATTCCATCCTGCTTGGCCTGCTGAAGATGCTGATTCTGCTGCCTGAAATGCAACTTCTGCCTGACCCCAGAGACAGGACTGGGACAAAGGTCTGACTGGCCCCTGGTATGAGTGGGTAGGAGTAACAATTCACCTTTTTTTTTTTTTCATTCTTCCAAATATCCTTTTTTCTGAGGTAAGGATACACAAGGAAGGTGCCTCTAAAGACCTAAAAAAGGACAGTGCCTTGACTCTGTCTGGAACCAAAGCAGCAGTGCTGACCTAGAAAGGGAGACCTGCCCTGGGCAGGAAGGTTTTGTTATTAATTCCATTGAAGCTGTGCTGAGCCAGTGATGAAAATCTGCCTTGCTACAGTTAAATATGAGGGACAGCTGAATAGAAATGATATCACTTTCAGTTCCCTGTTTGTTTATGCACATGCAGTGCAGGATGGTGGTGGATCTGCACCACCACACAGGAATTGGTTTCAGATTCCTCCCTCAGCACTGGAGCTGAACTCCTGTGAAATCCTTGTGCCTGGAGCCAGGCTTTTTTCCATGCAGGTTTTTTATCAGTGATATTCACTCTTTGGCCTTTAGGAAAGGGAACGGTGCTGTTACCACCTAGAGGAATTTTATTGCAAGTGGAATGATTAAAGCCTGTGCGTTTGGGAGTGTGGGACAGGCCTTTATTCTTCCTGCACCCATTACTCTGTGATTTGTCCAGCTATTGTTCCAGCTGTCTATGGAATAGGACTCCACTCTTTATGGATTGGATTACAAGGAATGCTTGTGTTTGTGAGCTCTTAATTAAAAATCAGCTCAGTCTAATTTACAGGCAAGTCTAAGATATAAAACTCAGCTCTAGATTTCAACTCCTTCCTTCTCTTTAAAGAAACAAAAGCATTTATTAGGATTCAGGCTTTGGATTGCCCAGTGAAATAGAGAAGGGCCAGCTGTGAAATTAAAGTCTGACTTCATCCCACAGAAACCTTTGCCTGGCAGACATGATTTTGTTTTGGATGATTTTGTTTTGGATGAAGCACTGCAGATCTTGTAGAAATAAACCCAACCTCCCCCTATTATTTAGATACTGTATTAGCAATAAATCCAGTCTTAATCATGGAATCACACAATGTTTCCTCCTTGTGGAATATGCCCCACTTCATCATTCATGATTTCAAGGGGTGTGGTTATACCTTCCACATACTGGGAATTAAATAATACAGTCATGGTGAAAATATTCTTTGTCTACATAGATAATTGTCATAGATGGCTCAGATAAGATCTTTGTTATCAGGTAATTAATAACCAGAGCTTAGGTGAATAACAAATATTTAATTTAGGTGGAAAATAACCATATGAGAATGCTGAAGAGAAAGAAGATGCTAAACTGAATGCAAAAGGGTAAAAAACATTAGGATTAAATAAGATGTGTATGGAAAAATATTTAGATATTTGGGTTTTCAGCTTTGAAGTTTTTATTACTTTTAAAAATATATTTCTTATATACCTCACAGCTTATCAATACATAACTGTATTCCATTAATGTTCCATATATTCAATATCATCCCTGAAATGCATCTATAAAATTACTGTAAATTCTAAACATCATTTCTGTATTAAATCAGACACCTTTTCTTCTTATCTTGCTGTTTCTTTTTGCTCCAAGGATGTTTCTTGACAGTTGTTGATCAATCCAGATTTACTTGAGTGAATGTCTTGCATTATTTAATACACTCTGTATTGCTCTGCTCTGGTAGCTGATACGGAACAACAGCTTTTAAAACGTTTTTTCCCCTCGTTATTTTGGTATTTGTAGAAACTTTACAAAACAAATGTGAAGTTCTCTATACCTGTTTCATGTCAGAAAATTATTCCAGGCTGTTGCAGGCAGCCTTTCTTCTTTTGAGAAACGGAAAGCTCTACAGTCTTTAGGAAAAAAAAAATATATCCTAAGGCAAATAAAAATAGGATCTTTTCAAAAGGGAGTTTGAAAGATGACTGAATTAATTTTTTTTTTTTTTTAGCTATTAACCTTTCTGCAACTTTCTATCTTCTTCCCTCATATATACATGATAAAACTACATTTCCAACATGATCAGGAGAATCTCCACCAATTAATTTTCTGTTAGGAAATACAGGTATATAATATCTCCCCTTCCATAATGATTTCAAGAGTTAATATGCTGATCTCCACAGCCAATATGCTCTGCATGAAAAAGAAAGTGGCAGTGGTCAAGACCACTGAAAATCACTGAAAAGTGAGGAAAATAAGAAAACAAACTGGACTGCCTCTTAGTTTTACCTGGTTTATCCACAGCTGGGAGCAGTCAGACATCCATGTCCTTGATCACAGAATCGTGGAATGGTTTGGGTTGGAAGGAACCTCAAAGCCCATCCAGCCACCCCCTGCCATGGCCAGGGACACCTTCCACTAGCCCAGGTTGCTCCAAGCCCTGTCCAATGTGTCTTTGGACATTTCCAGGGATCCAGGGGCAGCCACAGCTTCTCTGGGCTGGGCTGAAAATCCTTAAAAGTGTCAAGTTTGCTATGGGCAAAGTCCAAAGTGATTTCAAATGTTTTCAGTTAAAGCCAAGATCACCAATTGTGACACAAAATATACTGAAAGTACAAATTGTTCAACATCCATTGAATCTGGGCTTCATTGAGAAGAAAAGTGGGACCTGAAAGATCAATACATGAACACCTGGGATTTTCATGAGCAGTTTTATGTTTATTATTGAATGACCAAGACTTTTCCAAGTATGCCTCTGGAGTATCATATCCAGGATTTACTGGGATCAGTAGTTATTGAATTACCCAAATCTTGCCTTACAAAGTTAAAATTTGCAAAAACCAAACAGAGAAAAATGAGTTAAATAAAAAGGCTCCTGGCTTTTGACATTTCTTAGTTTCTTTCTTTACTCAAAACAGAAGTTGAATACTTAGTTTCTGATTCTCATGGCTCTTTATAATACAATTAGTACACACCGTATGTATAATTATTCTGTATTGCACTATAGATGTGAAAATAACATGTAATATATTACAATATTATATATTTAACTCTTGTGCATGACTTTTTCCACTATGGAGTAGAGAGTGTGGGGAAGAGATTTTGGTGTTATTCATGGCATTCCCAGCACGGGAATGGGAATTCTGTAAAATTAGTATTTCTAATATTTGCAGACATGGAGCTGGATTCAGTCTTATGGTTCTCATTTAGGTGAAAACAGAAAAAGTTTGCAGATATATGTAAGATTTAAAAAATGTAAGTTTTAGGAGATAATATATTCTACTGCTTAGTGGGGTTGAGTTTGTTTTATAAATTCTAAAACTTCCCATTTTTCATGCTATTTGTTATTTCTAATAGTAAGTACATATCTAAGAATCACAGAATCATGAGTGCCCAAAAAATGTGACGTCTGTTGAGAAAACATACTCAGGAATTTCATTTGTATTTTCACTGACCTTTCTACTTTGAAACTATATATAATATATACGTAAATCTACAATGACTGAAATATAACAGCCCTATATACCAGGCTAAGATATGTTTCATGTGCAATTATGACAAATTAATTAATTATAATTCTGTGCCATGTTCTTCATCCTCTATATATAAAGTATATCCTTCTACAGGATTTTACAGAACTTTTAGAGAAATTCTTTTAGGCTTTTAATATATTTTCCTTTTAACTTGTGCTGCAGATCCCTTCAAAAATGTTATTTCTCCAGAACAAATGTAATATAAAAATGAGGAAAATTTCTTAGTAAGTCTTTACCCTTAGTTCTACAAAGCTGTGTTTCTCCAGAGAATTGTTAACAGTGGGATATAAAAAGGGTCTGAGCTCATAAAAGTAACTTAAGAGCTCCTCTACCATGCAGCCAAACCTGGTGCTACTCTGCAGTTCCTTCCTGTTACATAAAAGAAAGTTGGTTTTCCCCCACAATTTTTCTCTTCAGATATTTCACTAGCAGCAGTATTTCTCTGCTGGAGGCTGGAGCTCTTTTGAAAATGTATTTATTATTGCTGTGTTTATTGTTTATTTATTATCCTAACAAACATTTGTTTATGATTCATCTTTGTTCCTCTTTTGCTTTACCCACAAGACTGTGCTGTAGTATCTCGCAGTAAGAATTGACCTTGAAATCCTTCACTTCCAAAATAAAATTCACCATTTTTCACACAGGAAGAAAGAAAATAAAATAATTCTTAATTACAGTAGCAAAACATTTCTTCTTGTCAAACATTTTCCTTTTTTTTTTTATTTCTTCTCATTTTCCTGGATTTAAGAAGAAATTTGCCCAATAATTAACAACAATCTGGGCGTAGTTTGTATGTTAATGAACACCACTGCATGAAGCTGTAGGAACTCCCACTTTGCCTGTTCACTCCATGAATTTTAACAGCTATAAAAGCTTCACCTTGGAAGATATCCAAGCCTTTACTAATAACAACCTCGCCAAGAACTATTTTTCCCTGTCCAAAATTAATTACTTTTGTTTGTTTTTCATTTACCTATCAAGGAGAGGTTGTCTCTTTTTTTAAACAAAGTTTTCCCTGACCTTTCCCTAATTTCTACTGGGTTTTTTAGCAAAGTAATGCTCAAGAGATATTTTTAATTTTTTTTCCCCCAGGGAGAAATACTCTTGGAGTTTTCTCACTTTCACAGTTGATGATGCAATATTTTTTTTGTCTGGATTGAGCCACCCTTTATGCACACACTCCATATTTCAGCACACAGGCTGTAAATTTAGGAGTGCATAATTCACCTCAAACCAGAGGCTGACAGCATTTTATGCATCTTACATCGTGTACCACATCTGCCAGGCTCTTTCCCATCCTCCCCATCCCACTGTGCTTCCCCACACCAGTTTATGAGAGGAAATAAAGAAATTTTAGGGGTGGGAAAGCTTTTTGCAGTAGGAGAGTGTAATTATCTCCCTGGGGATTCAGCAAGGATAGCAGGCTAAAACACCCCTGTCGAGGTGCCATATTATCTTTAACAACTACATGTGGCCAGATCCACAGCGTATGTTTTTGATGGCTGAATAGTTTGTTGGAATGTCTGACCCACGTGAGCTTGCAGAACAACACTGGATTGCTCCTGGTGATTTCCCAACGCACACCTCAGTAAAAACAATGCAGAGCCCTTGGATTTTGCCTGCAGGTTACATCCGTATATTGCTGTAGGATAAAGATAATTCCACAGAGGGAAACAGATCCACAGAACGTCAGATGGGCATCTAATTCTGTCTAATTCCATTGGGATTCTTCACCATAGACAGCAGGGACACATGGAAGTGGGGGCAGCAGGTGGAAGAATGGAATGCTCTCCCTCTACACAGGTGGGACCCCAATTGCTGCATCCAGGTCATCAGCACAGGAAGGACACGGAACTGCTGAAGCAAGTCCAGAGGAGACCAGGAGGATGTTCCAAGGGCTGGAGCACCTTTGCTATGGAGACAAGCTGGAAAAATTAGAATTGTTCAGTCTGGAGAATAGAAGGTTCCAGAGAGACCTGAAAGCCCCTTCTAGTGCCTGAAGGAGCTACAAGAAAGATGGAGAGAGACAATTGACATGGGATGGAGTGACAAGACAAGGGGGAATGGCCTCAAAATGTCAGAGAGTAGGGTTAGCTGGGATATACAGAAGAAATTCCTGAGAGCGGTGAGGCCTTGGCACAGGGTGCCCAGAGAAGCTGTGGCTGCCCCTGGATCCCCGGAAGTGTCCAAGGCCAGGTTGGATGGGGCTTGGCGCAACCTGGG
>VXAX01001463.1:155445-172343 GCA_013399835.1 Leptocoma aspasia | reverse complement strand
TCACCCGCCCCGACGGGTGAAGCGCCTGAGGGCGGGCGCCTGAGGCGGAGCGGGGGTGTTTATTTATTTCTTTATTTTCCTCAAAAATCCTTCCAAAAGGCTCAAAAAGGGGACAAAGCTTTTCACTGTGAAGCGAACGGGATTGTGTTTCTCCACCCTGCCCCGTGCCCACAGAATTTAGGTTGGAAAATCCCTCCGGGATCTTCAACCTGTTTCCGATCCTCCGCGGAGCCCTCAGTGCCACCTCCAGTCGTTCCTTGTCACCTCCAGGGATGAGGGCGACTCCAAACCTCCCCGGGCAGTCCCTTCCAAAGCCTGGCCACCCAAATTTCCTAATTTCCATGAGGAAATCTCTCCCGATGTCCCAAGAATGGTCCCCACTCCCTGCCAGAGCCACCTGCCCGCAGCCCCTGAGGTGCCGTCCCCTCCCTCACGCCGCCTCAGGGATGTGAATTCCAAACTGGAAGATATTTTGAGTTCGCAGCCCTTTTTTGGGGTTGTTTGTTTGGTTTTTTGCATCTAGCCCGGACTATGTTTACAAAAAAACAAAAAAGGAATTGTGGCTGTTGTGTTTGAGTTGTGGGCATGGACGCCTCCCTGGGAAAGCAGGGAAGAGAAGAGGGTGACACTGCACATAAAAGCTTTTACACCCCATTCCTGTCCCTTGGAATCAGCTCCAAGGATCAACTTGGCGACGTTTGGGATTGAATTTTCTTTCAACCCACTGGGATTTTCTCATCGTGGCCCTGGGGTATTGAAGACTCAGAGAAGACGCTGCTTCTCCATAAAAAAAATCAGCTCCAGTGCAATCAATGCTTGGGAATGAGAGGATTTAAGTGGCAATGAAAGGATTTAAGTGGTAGTGAGAGGATTTGAGGGGCTGGTTGCTTTCATTTCCCATTTCCCTTGTTCTCTGTTCTCGAAAATTTCCCTCTGTTCTCGAAAATTCCTCTTTGGGCCTGGAAGCAGGACATGGCTTGAGATGGAGATCCCAACTCCACCAAGGATCTCCTCAGCAGCTCCACATGCGGCGCTGGGAACGGGAAAAGGGACAATCCCTGATCCAGGACAGCCCCTCACAGCCCAGCAGCACCATTTTGGTGGCATTTGGCAGCAATCTGGGGACTTTGCTTGGAGGTGGTGGAAGAAGAAGCAATTAAATGACAGAAACCCCACACTGAAGGGAGCTTGGGTTGGGTTGGATCCCCATCCCTCTCTCCACCCCAGTGGGATGGGGCCGTTCCTCGGGGAGGGTTTGGGACAGGTCCCCCGAGCTGCCGGACACACGGAGGACGGCACAGTTACACGTGGGCACATTTTATTCTCTGGATGCACTTGCATTGGTTCTGCTCAACAGCCAAAAGCTTTATTGATTCCAAACCGTCCCCCTTCTCCCTCTTCATTTTATTTTTTTACTGCACCCCCTTTTCTCACCCCTCAAGCACTCTGCTGCTTCCACTTCAGAGTATTATCTCTGCTTGGAGTCTCTTTCTCGGAAGAAGCCAACGGACAATTCATTCAGATTCTTTTTTTTTTTTTCTCCCAAGATCCATATAAATTACATGCAAAACATTGTACATAGAGATTAATATCAAAATGCAATACAGATCAGGTGCACTTTAAGCTGGACTCTAGGATATGGCAAACACACCAGGGTACATATTGCTTTGAAACCACCATTGTTTTGCTTTTTAATGTCATGCATACCACATAATATTCAGTCTTTTGTTTTGTATTTTGGTTTTTTTTTTTCTTTTTTCTCTCTCCCGTTTTTTATACAAAAATACCAGTGCTTATTATACTGAGTTACTGGGAAAAAAAAAAGAAAAATTCAGTTCCACGTGCCCTCTTCAGAAGAAAGTTTTTTTGTTTTGTGAGAGCGTTGGATAAATATATATACACACACATAAATGTTGAATTCAGACTGTATATATATATATATTTATTGAAGGGGAGGAAATAAACTAAAGGCAGTTTTAACCATGGGCTTTGCTGGATGAAAATTGAGGGATTTGGGGAGCGGGGGAGAGCAGAGTCGGGGTGAGGGGGGGGATGCTGGAGAGGAAGAGGTGCCAAAATCCCCGTTTGGGTGGAAAAGGAGCAGGAAAAGCTTTCCCCCACATCCCTGTGCCCTGAGGGGACATCTGGGGCTGCAGGAGGGCGTTTTGGGGGCTCTGAGCTCCATGAGGACGGAGCAGAAGCGCTGCAGGCCCAGGTGTCCCCCACAGAGGGACAAAACCCTTCCAGGGACTTGGGGCGGTCACAGAAGGGTGCCAGGAGCTGGCAGTGGCACCTCGGAGATGCCCTCCTGCGTTTGGGACGGGGTTTTTTTCCAGCTGTCCCCTCAGGTCACCCTCAGAGAGGAGCTGAGCCCTCCAGGCCCGGCGGCGGGGGAAAAGCCGCGAAGGCCGCCCATGCTAAAACTCGATTTAGTTTGTTTCCTTCGCGAGATCGGTTGGAAAATCTCACTCGGAAGCTTTATTGCACGGAAAACCTTTTGAGGGGAGGGAAAAAAAAAATACTAAATTAAACCCCCTCCCCACACTCTTCTCCCTGTGCAAATCATAAAAACCTCAGCAGGAGAACGCCTGGCCAGCAAACCGCACGCAGGCCGCCGTGGGATGTCTTTGGTACCAATCCGCCAATTCCACGGAAAATCCACGGAAAATCCGAAAATCCGCCACCAAGGGGCCCTGCTGGGATCAAGAACTGGATGCAGAAGGATGTTCAGAGTGTTTTAATAACAGAGCATTCCAAGGCAAGTTGAACACGGATCACAACGAGGAGGGAGGGGAGGGTGACTTTGCTTCCTGGCGGGCATGGCGCTGTCCCTCCCCTGCTCCGTGCGCACTCGTGGCAGTTCAAACAAAGCAAAAAACCAGAAATTATTCATAATAATATATATTTATAGGTATATTTATATCTCCCCCTAATCAAGGCATGTTGCAGAAAAGTCCCCAAAAGTCCGTGCCGCCGACCATGCCTTTTTTGGAGCACCAATCTCCCCCAAATCTCTTTTTTTTTTTTTTTTTTTTTTTAATGTCCTCAATAACTTAAGCCAAGAGTCAGCTGCTGCCAGGATATCACTGAAACTTAACCCAAAAAAACAGAACTTTACAGGAAATCTGCACAAGAAACATTTATACTTGAAGCAACCAGCCATACACCAACATAATTTATAGATATTTATATAAAAAAACCCCATTTGTGTCATCCAACTCACGTCCAGTAGAAAGATGGCTGCTCAGAGAAAAGGAAGCTGACTGGCATCCGATGGCTGAATTAATTAATCCACGGAATTAATTAAAGCGTCCCTTGCAACTGCCCTCACGCAGTGGTGGGACTCAAGATTTCTTTATTTTCTTTTTTTTCTTTAAACAAAATACATATGGCTGACGTAAAAATATCAGTTTCTGAGCTAAAGAAAACTAGATTTTTTTTCTTTTTCTTTTTTTTCTTTTTCTTTTTTTTTGCATAATATTTATATAGCATTATTTCTCCCTCCCCCCACTCCTAAAATGGAAACTAGAAAGACAAAAATAGAGCAAACTAAAGGAACGACCAGACCCTTTGTGGCAAACCCTGCCAGTCACAGATTTCTGGGAGTGACTTTAAGAACCTCCAAAGTTGGCTTGAAGTTGTTGTTGGTTTGAGTCTTTTTTTTTTTTATTTTTTTCAACAGGTCTGAGGTATTAAAAAAATATCAAAAGAAAAAAAAAAAATCTGTGCATCCCCCCAAAAAGTATTTAATAAATATTTATGTAAGCTTGTAAGAACACCATATCTTCTTTTTTTTTTTTTTTGGTTTTTTTGCAAGTATTTAAAATAGAAAAAGTGATTTTTTTTTTGGTTTTTTTTTTTTTAAGCAACGTCACCTTTAGCACAGAACCAAAACCCCAGGACCACCCTTTGGGTTTTTTTTTGTTGTTGTTGTTGTTGTTTTTCCTGGTGTTTAACCCAAGATCCCCTCACTCCCCTGGGATACTTTTTTGGGGAGGGAGGGAAGGAGGAGCCGGGCATGGGGTGGACACTGAATTTGCACTGGGGACGGGCAGTGGTGGCAATTTCTTCTTCCTGTTGGCAGTGAACAAAGCCCAGCTCGCCAGCACCAGGGTGGGACACTCGGGATATTCAGGATATTTGGGATTTTGGGGATTTTTAAGACCTTTCCTCAGCAGGAACGAGCTGGTCCTTCCCTCCTCTTCCCAGGCCACGGGAAGGACGCGGCGGTGCCGGGGGCGAAGCGAAGACACTTGGTTTGTGTTTGTGGTTTTTAAGGAACACTTAAAAAAATCTTGGCAAAGATCTGGGCCCTGGCGTGGCAGGAGGTGCTGCAGGCAGTGCTCGGACAAGGCACGGGAGATTCCGCTGTGCGTTCCTGACGGGACAGGGGAGGAGAACCCAGCCAGAGCCAGCCTCTCCCAAAAACCCCTCTGTGCACCCAGGGGTGGGAATGAGCTCGCTTCCAGAACGTTCCCTCTGCTCCCAAGCCAGCCAGAGGGGATGGAGGAGCGCAGGGGGGTGGCAGAGCTTCCCCCAGGCAGGGGAAGGAGAAGCCCATGCCCTGCTCCGGGGGATGGCCAGAGGGACAATCCACAGCCAGCTCCAAGGAAAGGGACTCTCACTGCATTATTCCCAGGGGTGGAGGGGAGGCAGGGCTCGAGGGGGAGACATGAGCTCCAAAAAAAGCAGCCAAGTGAGGCCAAGGCTCCAGCAGCACCTTTCTCTGGAAGAGCTGCAGCCATCCAAGCCAAACCTCCAGGAAAATCTGGGATCATCCACTGGATCATGAGACAGCTGGATTGATCCCTCCCAGGATTCAGGACCTTCAGTGTTCTCCACTCAGCCTCCCACGGCTTCTGGGCACAGCTGGAGCCTCCTCCCGGATCCCTCAGAGCTTCCCTGCGAGGCTGAGGGCTGCTGGACCCCAACTGCACAGAAAAAGGGCAAAAATCCCTCTGCTCTGGAGGGCAGGAGCTGGGAGAGCTGCACAGATCCTCTCACCAAGAGTTTCCCCCCTGACCAAGAGCAGCAGAGAGGCCTCTCCTAAAATTCCTCAGGAAGAAGCTGCATCCCTCACAACCGGGGGGTTCTCCCCTTCTTTTCCCTGGCAGTTTCACCTCCACCTGTGCAGGAAAATCAGAATATCACCCCTCCAGCAAGGTTAGAGCCAAGCCACCTTCATTTCTCATCTCCCAGATTGGAAACAGAGAGAGAAAAACGTGTGGGCACACACAGAGGGGGAGCTGCAAAAATCCCAGGTACCATTTTTCAAAGGTGGAAGACTGGTGGGCATCCCTGGATCTCTCAACCTTGGAGTAAACACCTTCCCCTGGCTGGGATTTTTTAGTTTATTCCTTAATTTTCGCACTGGAGCAGTGACTGCTCCTCCCCACTTCCCACTGAGTAGGGGGGCAAATCCCACAAGCAAAGAGCAAACCCCAACATCAGAAGAAAAAAGCCCTAAAAACCACATGTGGAAGGAAAAAAAAAAAAACCACAAAAAAATAAAATCAAGTCACAAGTGCACCCCCAGCCTTCAGGCTGAGGGTGTGTAAGACTACAACAATTTGAATTTCCTTGGAACATGCATTTTTCCAAAGTGAAAACCCCCTGGCTCCAGGTGCCTGGAGCCCAACTCTTGGAGAGGAAAGAACCTGGCAGCTTCCCCTGGGTGAGTACCACGGAAAATCAGGGATGGAGATGCACAATTGGTTTTTTTTTTTGGTATTTTTTGGCTTAGCCTCTCTCCCAACACCCAGCACGGTGGTACTCTGGTTCCCACTGCTAAATAACGGTAAAAAAAAAAAAGAACAAAATGAAACTGAACAAAAAGAAAAAACAGATAAACCCTCCCCATCCCCCCCAAAAAAAAAAAAAACAACCAAAAAAACCCAGGATGATGACACAGGCATGAGCAGTTTGACACGGAGCGACCGCGGCGTGTGATCAGTTACTGGTGCCGGGATCACACAGGGCCCAGGTGGATGAGGACGAGGAAGAAGAAGAAGAGGAGGAGGAGGAGGAGGAGGAGGGGGAATTCCAAGTTCTAAGGTCAAACAGATGTCTCCAGGCTGTGGAAGGGGCTCCCGGGCTCGGGGAAGCTGAACTCGCTGTCCACGGCGTTGTTGTTTCTGTTGAGGGCCGTGGAGCCCGCCGGGCTGCCCCCACCTCGCTTTTGGAGTCCGTCAGGCTCGGGCTCGTCTTCGGTGCCGTCAAGGAATGGTGTCCGAGGCTCGTCTTCCTCCAGGATGAACTCTGGGTGAGTCATGAAGTTATGGATGGAGCTTCTGGATTCGGGTTTCTCGAGGCCTTCGTACAGGGAGCTACGGAACGCATTCACCACTTTGATCTGGGCGGCGTGGGGAGGGAAAAAAAACGGGTCAGTCGTGCTGCCACAGGGCAGAGCTCGAGGGAGAAAGTGAAAATAAATGATGAAGGACAACCATCAACAAAAAAAGAAACGAAAAAACCAGCACGACCACAGCAACAAAATCACCACTGAACAGACAGCTCGGTCAAAAATGAGACATCTACGGTGAACTGGGGGCAAAGTCAGGCACTACGGGGCTGGTGGGGACCCACCAAGCTGCAAGAAAAGACACAGGACGACTCAAAACCGCCACCCCAACGTCACCAGTCCGCATGGACGGAAGCCAAAACGCGTTAATTAGTCGTTAAATTCGTGTGTGTGCGCGCGCCTCGGGGTGGACGGACACGAGGACAACGAGGTGGGGGAACTACGGCTCCAGAAAGAGGTGGGTTAGGCAAACAGCAACAGGGGCAAACTCTGCCGTGGGAGCCGTGCCTGGGCTTGGGCAGGGTCCTTCCTACACCTCTGCAAAGGAATGGGGCTTCCCAAAGGTGGCTCCAGCTGGTTGGGGACGCATGAGATCCAGGTGGGTGCTCTGGGGGTCCAGGGGAACGTCTCCAGGGCTCTAGGGGGGTTCCCCACACTGCTGGAGCTCTGGAGCATTCCCTTTTTTAGTTTATTCCTTAATTCTAAAATTCCCTGTTTTAGTTTATTCCTGAATTTTCGCACTGGAGCGGTGACTGCCCCTCCCCACTTCCCACTGAGTAGGGGGGCAAATCCCACAAGCAAAGAGCAAACCCCAACGGTAGAAGACAAAACCCCTAAAAACCACGTGTGGAACAAAAAAACCTGAACCTGCAGGAGACCCAGTGGTTTCCAAAGGCAGTTCCCACTGCCCAGCGGGAATTTGGTGGAGCTGGGAACCAATTTGGATTCTGTTGGATATTCTGAAGGGATTCCAGCCACACACACAGTCCTGGGAAAGCCCTGGGGCAGCTCCACCGAAATCCAGGCTCAAGCAGGAGATCCAGGGCCTGGTTTGGAGCAGCAGGGAAGGGCTCTGCCACCTCCCCTGCCCTGGAAGGGAGAGCTCTGGGAACACACCTGCATGGTGACTGGCAGTGGATTCCCTGCTCCCTCCAGATCCTCTGGAATTCCAGCCTCAAACCCTTCCAGCTGACAGATTTTGGATCAGCTGGGTGGCAAGTGTCACATCCCAGCTCTGCTGGGGTTTTAGGGAAGCAACAGAAGCCTCAGCTCTGTGGAGCAGAGCTCTTGTGGAACCAGGAGATCTCCTCTCCTAGGGAATCACCTCCAGACCCTTGGAGATTTGTCCAGCACCCCTGGAAGCAGCAGGGAAGGCTCCCTGGAGCAATTTTAGTCATCGTGCTATGTTGTGCGTGGGTCTCCAGCCCCACAGAAGGAGCTTTGCTCCTCCTCAGCTGCCTCCACCCACTCCCCATCCCTGAGGAACATCCCCTGCCTGCTCCTGTGGTGTCCCCCTGGCTGAAACTGCAGCACAAAGGGGAGGAGATCCACAGATCCCACAGAAGGGATTCCCTGTGGGAATCCTCCCAGCTGAGGGAGTGGAGAGAGCAGAGCTGGAGGGGAACGATGCAGAAATCCCCTTGGTGGTGAGGGGAATGAGGAGCTGTGGGTGTTCTGTGTGGAGGGGGAGCAGAGACCCCACCCCAAATCCTGGTGAGATGGGCTGGGCTAAACTGTCCCTTTATTTAAAGTGTCCCTTTATTTAAACTGTGCCTGGGTGTGGCACCCCTCCAGGTGGGAATTCACCCCCCAGCACAGCCAAAAACCTCCTGAGGATCTCTGACCCCACAAAACCAGAGCACGGAATTCCTTCCTTGTGCCTGGAACCCTGAAATTCTCCCTGCCCCCTCTCACCAGGGATGCCCTTCCCAGTTCCTTTTGCACCTGGCTCAGGATCAGGAGGGATTTCCTGGCACGGGCTCGGCTCATCCAGCTGGAAGCAGCCCCAGGAGCTCCTGCACAGGGAGCAGGGCACACACCCAAGCTGGAGCACAGACACTGAGGGCATGAGCCTGGGCCAGGTATCCCCGGTGCTGGAGCACCACTGGCCTGGAAAAATGGGAATTTCAGGGAGCTGGGAACCAATTCAGAGCTGGATTTGTGCACTGGTGACCTTGGATAAATTCAGGTGAATGCACAGGACAAGGGACACCACTGAGGCCACCTTGGACTGATCATCTGTCACATCAGCAACCACTTGAGAACAGCAAGTCCTGACCCCTAAAACACCAACTGAATCAAGGATAACAAATCCAACCAAGCCAAGGAGAGCCCAGGGACTGCCAGAGCCACGAGGAGGTGGCCAAGGACAGCCCAGGGACTGGCACAGCCACGAGGAGGTGGCTAAGGACAGCCCAGGGACTGGCAGAGCCACAAGGAGGTGGCCAAGGACAGCCCAGGGACTGGCAGAGCCACAAAGAGGTGGCCAAGGACAGCCCAGGGACTGGCAGAGCCACGAGGAGGTGGCCAAGGACAGCCCAGGGACTGGCAGAGCTACAAGGAGGTGGCCAAGGACAGCCCAGGGACTGGCACAGCCACGAGGAGGTGGCATCTACAAGCTTAGATTTGGAGCTCACGTGGGACCAGGAGATCTCCTCTCCCAAGGAGTCACCTCCAGACCCCTGGAGGTTTGGCCAGCACCACCAGGAGCAGCAGGGAAGGCTCCCTGGAGCAATTCCAGAGAATTTGTGCTCAGTCTCCTGCTCAGCTCCTCTCAGCCCCCTCAAGGAGCTCCTGCTGCAGCTTCCCTCAGATTTTCCTCGGCTCTCCATTGCCTGCTGCGAGATCAATTCAGCGAGGAAATGTGTTCTGAATGAGGCAGGCAGCGCCAGCAAAGCTGAATTCCAGCCTGGAGCCGCCCCTCCCTCCCACGGCCCGGCTCCCGCCTCCTCTCCACCTGGAAACTCCAAATGCAACCTCCAGGCTCGGAATTCATCGCCGTGAAACGTGAAACCTCCACGTGCTGGGCGAGCCCCCGGGGAAGGAATTCCATCCCCATCCTGCCCCTGGCTCTGCCCAGCTCCCTCCGTCCAGGGCAGAATTCCCAGCGGGAGCAGCTCAGCCCTGCAGAACCCGAACATCATTCCTGAGAGCTCTCCAGCAACTCCAGGAGGGACACAGCAAATCCAGCCCTGGAAAAACTCATCCACGGGAGAGGGACACCATGGATCTGCGTGGGGGGAAGAGGAAATCTGGGAGAGAGGGAAGCAGCAGAGGGAAACGAGAGAAATCCAGGCAAGAAAACAGCGGGAAGATTTGGAGACCTGGGTTAGCTCCTGGTGAAATTTGCACGAGCTATCCAAGTTTTCTATTCCCTCGCTGCAAAATGGGGAAAAACATGGATCCACAGGCTGCAAAAAAGCTGCATTTTGGTCTCATCCCCCCCACCCCAACCCCTCTGCTCTGAGCCCCTCTAAGCAGATTTGATTCCATTAGGAAATCCTGGAGGTTTTCCCAGATGCAGGAGGCAGCTGTGCTGCTCCAGAATGGCTGGGGTTAAACTCAATCAGCTGCCAGCCTCCGAGTCAGCTAAACAGAGAGAAAACAAAATTATCCCAAATTCTCTCTCCTCCCCCACAGTGCATAAACAGCAGAGTCTGAAAGCTCTCCAGAAAGTCACCGAGGGTATTTTCTCTAATCAGAGGAGAACAGGGATAAGTGAGTGTGCAATAAAAAAGCCAATTATCCAGCAGAGACACATTCCCTGCTCCCAGCCTGCCGACAGAATCCACGGCCACGTGCTCACCAGCCCCAACACCGAACACACAGAGGGGTTTGACATCAGACAGGGCTTTTTTTGGGGGGTCTGGAAACCCAGGATCCAGCATTCCCACTGGGATCCAGCAGGAATGTGGCTTCCATGCCCATTTCCATGCACAGTTGTGTGTCTGCACACCCTGGGATCCAGCGTGTGCAGAGCAGCCTATGACGAACACAGAGAAGGCTTTTTGGGGGGTCTGGAAACCCAGGATCCAGCATTCCCACTGGGATCCAGCAGGAATGTGGCTTCCATGCCCATTTCCATGCACAGTTGTGTGTCTGCACACCCTGGGATCCAGCGTGTGCAGAGCAGCCTATGACGAACACAGAGAAGGCTTTTTGGGGGGTCTGGAAACCCAGGATCCAGCATTCCCACTGGGATCCAGCAGGAATGTGGCTTCCATGCCCATTTCCATGCACAGTTGTGTGTCTGCACACCCTGAGATGCAGTTTGTGCAGAGCAGCCCACGATGAACAGAGGGAGAGCCCTGCACCAGACAGGGGCCTTTTTTTTGGGGTCTGGAAACCCAGGATCCAGCATTCCCACTGGGATCCAGCAGGAATGTGGCTTCCATGCCCATTTCCATGCACAGTTGTGTGTCTGCACACCCTGAGATGCAGTTTGTGCAGAGCAGCCCACGATGAACAGAGGGAGAGCCCTGCACCAGACAGGGGCCTTTTTTTTGGGGTCTGGAAACCCAGTGCCAGGTCCAGGACCCAGAATTCCCCCTGGGATCCAGCAGGAATTGTTTTCCATGCCCATTTCCATGCAGAGCAGTGTCTGCACACCCTGGGATCCAGAGTGTGCAGAGCAAGGTGGGCACTGAGGATCCTCTGGCTGCCCTGGGCACCAGCAGAGCCCCAGGGATGTCCCCAGGGCAGCACAGGGATGTCCCCCAGGCTATGCAATCCCCCAGGTGGGGACAGAGAGGGGGTACAGCAGCCCCAAGGTGTCCCCAGCTGAGCCACAGGCAGCAGCCACAGCAGGAGCAAATCCTGCTTGTCCCTCCTCCCCGTGGCTCAGCCAGCCCTGGGGACAGTCCCAGCGGCCACTCTGCCTCCAGAAGAGATTTCAAGCAACTCCTCTGCCCATCCCTGGGGTGTCCCAGGGCCGGGCAGTGGGAAGAACCAGCAGGATTTGGGCTCAGCCTTGCCCTTCTCCCAGCAATGCTCGTGAACTTGGGGTTTTTTGAGGGTTTTTTAAGCAAGAACCACCAATTTTTGCCCGCCCTCAGGAGGGTGGACTCAAAACACCAGCCCTGCAAAGGAGGAGAAGAGGTAAAACTGGAGGAAGCAACAAGGAACAGGGTGGGGGAAGGACCAGAATGGGTCATAACTTTGTTAACAGCATAAAAACTGGGGTTTTGAAGGTTTTCCCGCCCCATCCTTCAGGTTTGGGACTGAGTGTGTGAGTCAAGGCTGAGAGGGAGAGAGAACAGGCAGGGTTAGGTGGGTGCAGGTGCTCTCTGTGGTTATTAGAAGTCATGCATTGTAATAGACCATCACTCACTGCCCGCAGGAGGAGATGCAGCAGCAGCAGCAACAGCAGAAGTGGTGGGAGTGGAATTGACGGAGGAAAGAGCTACATGGGTTGGGCTAGAAACATTTTTTACATCGTGGTGCTGGCTCACGATGGAAGGCTGTCTCCTGAGGGCTCCCTGCAAAGAGGAGGCGCCGGTCTGGAATGTGTAAACTACGTCCATCTGCAAAGAACCAGAGAGTGAGATAGCAACGCCCGGCCAGGGACAGGGACAGGGACAGGGACAGGGACAGGGACAGGGCTGGGCGGGAGCAGGGAGGCCGGGCAGACACACAGACAGCGAGGAAGGAGGAGGATGGAGAGGCGAGGAAGAGGAGGAGGAAGGAGGAGAGAGCCCCCCTCACCCCACGCTCCCCGAAACCCACGTGGGGTTTTGCTGGCGGTGTTGGGGAGGGGAGCAGAGAGAGCGGCCAGCTCTGCCCTTCCCAGGGGAGCCAGAGCAGCAGGGTTGAGCCCCCCACCGGGAAAAAGGCTGTGGTGGGAGGCAGTGGCAGAGGAAACACCTGGGGTTATCCCGAGAATCTGCAGGAGGAGCAGAGAGAGACAGAGAGGGTGGGCAGAGGTGTGAGCGGGCAGCCGGCAGGAAAGGGCTCCTGGTGCCTCAGCCCTGTGGGGCCGTTTTGGGGACACTCCAAGGGCTCCCCACAGCTCCCGTGGCAGCAGGAGGTGTTCCAGCCCCTCTCCCAGGCCTCAGGGCTGCTGGGGATGCAGCATCCTGGTGCTGGGGCCATGGTTGCCCTGTGGATGTGTCCCAAGGCTTGAGGAGCTCAGCAGCACCCGGGGGCCACCGTGGCTTCCTGGGCACTTTGTGGCTGGGTCGTGCCAGCCCTGTGGCACCTTTTGATGCACCTCCTCCAGCCCCAGCTCTGGCTGTGGAGGTATTTCACACACAGCTTCCCTCCTGCCCCACTCTGATGTCCCTTTTCTCCCCTGGCCTGGGGGGAAGAGCCCTGTGCCCTTTTCACACACCCCAAGTGGGGACAGGAGCCCCCGCAATGCTCAGGTTGGACCCTAAAGAGGCTCCAGGACGTGCAGGAGCATTTCTCATGTGGCAAGAGCTCATCTCAGCTCCACCACAGGGAAATACCCGGGAAGCTCCAGGCTCGGCCCCAGGGGCACCTCTGGCACTGCAGCCCTTCAGAGCTCCCAGATTTCCAGCACATCTGGAGCACTTCCAGAAGATCCTGGAAGCTCCCAGCATGTTTCTCATGTGAGTGAAGCACTGGTCACCCCCCACCCCAAAAAGCCTGGCTGCCCCTCGGTGCTCACAACCAGCCAGGAATTGAGGCTGAGCTTCACCTTGAAGCCATCGAGGTGACACCGTCCAGGTGACAGCTCCCAGAGAAGGAAAGCTCACTCTGCCCCAGCCCCTGTCCCCAGGCCGTTTGTTTGTCACAGGGACAGAAAGGAGGAGGAGGATCAAAGGTGACCCAGCAGCTCTGTGTGCCTGGGGACACCAGGACTTCCCTCCATGGGACAGCTCTGGGCTGGCCTCCAGGGAAAGCGAGGGGCACAGAGCTCTCCCTGCTCGGTGGGAGCAAAAAAAACACCCTTTTGGGGTGGGGGAAAAAGGAAAAAATCAGGGAAAAAAGTCAGGGAAAAACCAAGTGATGTAAAAAGAAGACTGAGAGATTTTCCCCCCTTGTGTGCCGCGGGGCCGAGAGCTCCGGGTGTGGAGCAGGGGGCACGGAGGGGTGGCACAAGGAGCCACACCAGGGAGGGTCTGGTGCTGGCAGATCCCTGCTGGGCACATTCCCACTGGGAACAGCATCCCAGCAGCCACCAAGAGCATGGCAGAGCCTGGGGGCTCCATGGACCCCTCACAGCCTCCTGTGCTGCCGAGGTGACCATCAGTGGCACGTCCAGCCTCCTGCTGACCAGCAGGATGGTGTCTGCAGCAGAACAGCCTCCCCCTGCCCCCAGCTGTCCCAAAATCCAGGTTATCCTGGCTCCCTGCAAAGGCACAGGCGGTGGAAGCCTGGCCAGGGAGGCGATGGCATCCTCCAGCAGTGGCTGTCACCTCCCTGCAGACAGAGCCCCTGCAGAGGGAGAGAGAGGAGCAGACAGAGAAGGCAGAGCACCCCCCAGCCCTGCTGCCCCCCGGTACCTGGGTCTGGATCCTGTTGAGCCCCCGGAACCAGAGGATCTGCCCCCGGCGCAGCTCCATCTCCGCGTGGTCGATCTCGTCCACGTCCTCGGGCAGCTCCTCCTCGGGGATCTCCTCCTTGGTGATGCCGTGCCCAGCTTCCTTCAGGAACTTCAGGTGGCTCGTTGGGACGGTGCAGATCAGCTGGGGACATTCAGGGACAGGCAGAGACTTAGGCTGAGGTCGTGGTGATGCCTCAGGTTTTAGCTTTTGTGTTTTTCAGATTCTGTGCTGCTTTAGTTTGTAGCTCTGAGCTTTATATTAAGTGTTGCTAAGCTCTGTGCACAGAGCAGGGAGACAAAACAATTCCTTCTCTAGCTGGGGACCAAGGACAAATGATCCAAATCTCAGCCCAAGAGCACAAACAACGTGGGCTGGAGAGAGAAAAACAAGAAGGATGGGACTTGATGGGCTGAAGCTGGAATTGGACAATGAACTGCAATGTGCAAATGGAGCAGAACTGATAAAAGTGCCAGAGCCCGTGCCCGGTGTCCATTTTGGGACCATTTTGGTTCATCTTGGGTGCAGCCCTGGCTGGGCTCTTGTGCTGCCCAAGGTGGATCCATGGAGGAAATCCTTTTCATAAATCCCTGCTTTATTCTGAACTCTGCCTAGCCCCTGCTCTAGGGCAGCCTTCTCAAGGCATCAGTTCCAGTGCCACCAGGGAAGGTGACACTCAGCCCAGGGGAGCTGCCAGGACCCAGCAGGGACACCGGGATCCAGCAGGAATGTCACTGTCACTGCTGGCTGTGTCCCTCTGCAGCAGGGTGGGAGTGAGGAGGGGATGAATGACCTCCTCTCCTCGCTGCTGGGGTGGGGTGGGACATCTTCCTAAAGAGCTGCCCTGGAGAAAAACCAGGGAGAACATGGGCAGGGAGGGAAGGACAGGGCAGGATTTTGGGACTGACCCTTACCTGGCCCCACAGGAGCTCTCCCACTCCGATGAAAATGCACCAGAACCACTGGCTCAGGGTGAGCCCGGAGCAGCTGAAGGGCTTCCCACCGAACTCCACGATGATGATCTGCAGCACAGGAGACAAGAGTCACACCCTGGGCACTCCGAGGGCATGGAAAGGTCCCCTTGGGCCACACTCTTCCTTCTTTCCTGGGATTACAGGAGGAGCAAGGACCTCACTTCCAGGCTGGGAATTTTGTGGAACACCAAAGAGGTGCAAAGACCTCTCATCCAGACTGGAAAATTTATGGGACACCAGAAAGGAGCAAAGACCTCACATCCAGGCTGGGAGTTTTGAGGAGCACCAGAAAAGAGCAGGGAGCTCACACCCATGCTGTGAATTTCAGGAGCAAGGAGCTCACTTCCAGGCTGGGAATTTTGTGGAGTACCAGAAAAGAGCAGGGACCTCCCAGTCAGGCTGAGAATTTTGAGGAACACCAGAAAAGAGCAGAGACCTCAAATCCAAGCTGGGAATTTTGTGGAACACCAAAGAGGTACAAAGACCTCTCAACCAGACTGGAGAATTTATGGGACACCAGAAAGGAGCAGAGACCTCACATCCAGGCTGGGAATTTTAGGAGCAAGGAACTCACATCCAGGCTGGGAATTTTGTGGAACACCAGAAAAGAACAGGAACCTCCCAGTCAGGCTGAGAATTTTGAGGAACAACAGAAAAGAGCAGAGACCTCACATCCAGGCTGAGAATTTTGTGGAACACCAGAGAGGAGCAAGGGACCTCCCACTCGAGCTGGGAATATTAGGAGCAAGGACCTCACATCCAGGCTGGGAATTTTGTGGAACACCAGAAAAGAGCAGAGACCTCACATCCACGCTGTAAATTTTGTCGGACACCAGAAAGGAGCAAGAACCTCACACCCATGCTGGGAATTTCAGGAGCAAGGACCTCACATCCAGGCCAGGAATTTCAGGAGCAAGAACCTCACACCCATGCTGGGAATTTCAGGAGCAAGGACCTCACATCCAGGCCAGGAATTTCAGGAGCAAGGACCTCACATCCAGGCTGGGAAGTTTAGGAGCAAGGACCTCACATCCAGGCCAGGAATTTCAGGAGCAAGGACCTCACATCTAGGCTGGGGAATTTTGTGGAACACCAGAAAGGAGCAGGGACCTCACACCCAGACCGGGAACTTTATGAAACACCAGAGTCACCTCCCAACACGCTCCAGACCCCAAACCACAGCATCCCAGGACGTTTTGGGCTGGAAGGGATTTAAAACCCACCCACACCCACGCGCAGGGACACCTTCCACCAGCTCAGACCACCCTGAGCTCCACCCAACCCAACCCCTGAGCACTTCTAGGCTGGTCCTTGCTGCTGGTGAAGGCCACGAGGCCAGAGCAGCGCCCGCCTGTGCCACGCCCCGTGGCAGCCCCGCGGTGTCACCTGGGCGGCGAAGGTGCCCAGCACCACGGTGCAGAAGATGGGGTTGCGGTAGATGGCCTCGAAGACGTTCCTCTCGCCGTGGATCTTGCGGGCGTTGATCTCGTTGAAGAGCTGCATCATCACGAAGGTGTTGAAGACGATGGTGTAGTGCTCGGTGGGCGGCGAGTGCAGGGGCGCGTTCCGGCCGCTGTCGATGTCGAAGAACTTCTCCCCTGTGGTAAACGAGCATTGAGCAGCTGGCTCTGTAGCCGAATTTCTCAGAGAGCAGGGGCACGACCTACCCTTGAACCAGCTGAACAACCCANTTTTTTTTTTTCTTTTCTGTTCTTGCAGGACGGCCTATGGATATTTCTGGAACACCAGGGATTCTCAGTTCAATTGAATTGAATTTTCAGTTTTATTTTTCCTTTTCTCCTTTCCCTTTCCTTCTCCTTTTTTCCTTTCCCTTTCCTCTTCCTTTTCCCTTTCCTTTTATTTCCTTTTTCTTTTTCCTCTTCCTTTTCCTTTTTTCCTTTTCTCCTTTCCTCTTCCTTTTTTCCCCTTTCCTTTTTCCTTTTCTCCTTTCCCTTTCCTTCTCCTTTTTTCCTTTCCCTTTCCTCTTCCTTTTCCCTTTCCTTTTATTTCCTTTTTCTTTTTCCTCTTCCTTTTCCTTTTTTCCTTTTCTCCTTTCCTCTTCCTTTTTTCCCCTTTCCTTTTTCCTTTTCTCCTTTCCCTTTCCCTTTCCTTTCCCTT
>VXAX01001463.1:135225-151913 GCA_013399835.1 Leptocoma aspasia | reverse complement strand
CCACAGGAAACCTGTGAAATCCAACAGGTTTGTTCTCCTGCTTCACTGGAAAACAATCCACTGAAAACCTGTGAAATCCAACAGGTTTGTTCTCCTGCTTCACTGGAAAACAATCCACTGAAAACCTCTTCAAACCAAGGAATTCATTCTCCTGCTCCAGTGAAGACCAACTCACTGAAAACCTGTGAAATCCAACAGATTTATTCTCCTCCTCCAGTGAAGAACAATCCACTGAAAACCTGTCAAATCCAAGAAATTTATTTTCCTGCTCCACTAGACAACAATCTGGCAAAATTTGTTAAAAATCAGGACATTTATTCTCCTGCTCCACTGAAAAACAACCCACAGGAAACCTGTGAAATCCAACAGGTTTGTTCTCCTGCTTCACTGGAAAACAATCCACTGAAAACCTGTGAAATCCAACAGGTTTGTTCTCCTGCTTCACTGGAAAACAATCCACTGAAAACCTCTTCAAACCAAGGAATTCATTCTCCTGCTCCAGTGAAGACCAACTCACTGAAAACCTGTGAAATCCAACAGATTTATTCTCCTCCTCCAGTGAAGAACAATCCACTGAAAACCTGTCAAATCCAAGAAATTTATTTTCCTGCTCCACTAGACAACAATCTGGCAAAATTTGTTAAAAATCAGGACATTTATTCTCCTGCTCCACTGAAAAACAACCCACAGGAAACCTGTGAAATCCAACAGGTTTGTTCTCCTGCTTCACTGGAAAAGAATCCACTGAAAACCTCTTCAAACCAAGGAATTTATTCTCCTGTTCCACTGGAAAACAACCCACAGGGAACCCGTGAAATCCAACAGGTTCATTCCTTCCCCTGCTCTCTACCTGGGTGATGCAGGTGAAGCCACAGTGATGCCACCACCATGTCCCACCCACACAGGTGACACCTCCCCCTGTGTCCCACCTGACCAGGTGAGACCCCCCATATTCCACCCACCCAGATGAGCTCACCTGGGTGATGCAGGTGGAGAAGATGAAGGCCACAATGATGACCACCACCATGTCCCACCCACCCAGGTGAGCTCACCTGGGTGATGCAGGCACCAATGAAGGCCACAATGACACCTCCATTGTGTCCCACCCGTCCAAGTGAGACCTCCCCCTGTGTCCCACCCGGCCAGGTGAGCTCACCTGTGTGATGCAAGTGCCAGTGAAGGCCACAATGATGACCACCACCACCATGTCCCACCCACCCAGGTGAGCTGCCCCATGTCCCACCCGGCCAGGTGAGCTCACCTGGGTGATGCAGGCGCCGGTGAAGGCCACGATGACGGCCACCACGTTGACGGTGAGCTGGAACTGCAGGAACTTGGAGATGCTGTCGTAGACGTTGCGGCCCCACATGACGGCCTTGACGATGCTGGTGAAGTTGTCATCTGTCAGGATGATGTCCGAGGCCTCCTTGGCCACGTCCGTGCCCGCGATGCCCTTGGGGACAAAGGCAGGGGTGAGTCACGGTGCCCACCTGGCTCTGCTGCTTGCCAGGGATGTTCCCAGCAGGAAAAACCCCCGGAGCCGGTGCCAGTCTGTGCTTGGCAGTGGCAGCAGAGCTCCAGAGCCTTCAAGGACAGGCTCTGAGGCAGCCCGGCTTCCCCAGACAGCCACGGTGCAGAAAAGCTGGAAAACAGCTGGAAACAGCTGGGAAATGGGCAGGAAAACAGATAGGAAACAGCCAAAAAACAGCCAGGCAAACAGCTGGAAAATAGCTGGAAAAAAGCCAAGGAACAGCTGGAAAATGGCTGGGAAATGGCCGGAAAACAGCCAGGAAACTGCTGGGAAACAGTTGGAAAACAGACAGGAAACAGCCAGAAAACAGCTGGGAAACAGCTGGAAAACAGCTGGAAAACAGACAGGAAACAGACAGGAAACAGCTGGGAAATGGCAGGGAAATGACTGGGAAACAGCCAGGAAAACAGCTCAAAAATAGCTGGAAAACAGCTGGAAAAAAGCCAAGAAACAGCTGGAAAATGGCCGGAAAACAGCCAGGAAACTGCCAGGAAACAGTTGGAAACCAGCTGGGAAATGGCCAGGAAACAGCTGGAAAATGGCTGGAAAACATCTGGAAACCAGCTCCCTCCTGATGCCAGGGATTGGCTCCATCCCGGGCTGGGCACCTCTGCCGGGAGCCCAAAGGAGGGCGAGCTCAGCCCAGAGGTTTCTGCCCCGCCCCTGGGGTGAGAACGCCCCGCAGCTTCCCAAAAATCCCCGGCATTCCCAAAATTCCCCAAAATCCCGGGCCGGGCTGTGCTTCCCAGTGCCGGCACAGCGAGGCGCTGTCCCCGCAGGAATTCCATGCAGGAATTCCACCCAGGAATTCCAAGCCGTGCCCAAAACGAGCCCATTCCCTGCTGGCGTTTTTCCCGGATGGATCCCAATCCCACCTCAAACGGGAAATCCCTGCCTTTAGGGGTTTAGGGGAACAGCCTTCCCTGCTCCTCCTAAAGGCTCTGGAATTGCGTTTGGATGTTCAACACATTCCTAAAACCACTTCCCAAAAATCTCACATTTGCTCAAAACTCCCTGTGCAGCCTTCCCATCCAGCTCCTGCTCACGTCCCTAAAATTAATCCATAGGGAACCTGTTAAAAACAACAGGTTTATTTCCCTGCTCCTTTCAGACAGGATAAAAAAGCATCAAACCGGAGTTTTCCACCATAAATAAATTCCCCAAGCCTGATCCAGCACCGTGCCTGGAATTGGGGTGAAAAGCTGCAGGGAAAATCAAATTATGGATGCAGGAGAGACACCAGGACAGAGCAGGTCCCTGCTCTGGGACCTCCAAGGGATTCCCAATCCCTTGCTCCCAGTCCTATGCAGCTGAGACTCAAATCCAACACCCTACAAAAATTCCTTTTTGGGTTTTTAGGCCATCCCAAAGATTTGGAAAAGAGTTTCCATGGTCTGGAAGCAATTCCAGTGGAATAACCCAGCGATCCCATGGAGCAAAGGAAAAGCCCCAGGCTGGCCCTACCATGGCAAACCCAACATCTGCTTTCTTCAGGGCTGGGCCATCGTTGGTGCCATCCCCTGTCACAGCCACCACCTGCCTCTGGTCACCCACGGTGCTGTCAATGATTCCTGTGATGGAAAGGAGAAATTAAACCCCAAGGGAAGGATCCCAGCCTGGATTAGGCTGGAAAAACACCAGGAATGAGCCCCTGGGGAGGGGCAGTGCCCACCTTTCACCAGGGTGTGCTTGTCCGTGGGGGAGGAGCGTGCCAGCACCCGCAGCTTGGGCCAGATCTTGTCCAGCTGCTCCTGTTCCACCTGCAGGACCAGGAAAGAGGGAAGTGATTCCCCCCCAGGAATCTTCTGTCCCACCAGAGAGCAAATCCCAACTGGGACAGGACAGCGGCTTCACCCCAAACACTGCTGAGCACCCCAGCAGCTTCCTTACCCAAGGAAACCAGGAAAACCCAGCAGGATTTGGAAAACCAGGATTTGGGAAAGCCATTAGGATTTGGGAAATCCAGAAAACACATTTGGGAAAACACATCAGGATTCAGAAGACTCAGGAGGATTTGGGAAATCCATCAGGATTTTGGAAACCCAGCAGGATTCAGAAACCCATCAGGATTCAGAGAACCCATGAGGATTTGGGAAACCCTTCAGGATTTTGGAAACCCAGCAGGATTTGGGAAACCCATCAGGATTCAGAAACCCATCAGGATTCAGAGAACCCAAGAGGATTTGGGAAACGCTTCAGGATTTTGGAAACCCAGCAGGAGTTGGGAAACCCATCATGATTTTGGAAACCCATCAGGATTCAGAGAACCCATGAGGATTTGGGAAACCCAGCAGGATTTGGGAAATCCATCAGGATTTGGGAAACCCATCAGGATTCAGAAAACTCATCAGGATTCAGAGAACCCATGAGGATTTGGTGCCTCCCTCCCCGAGTGGAGCAGAGCTCTCTCACCTCTCCCTTCTCGTTGCGGATCAGCCGGTTGAATTCCTTGCCCTCCAGGCACAGGAAGTCCTCCCCGGGCAGCAGGATGCCACACTTGGTGGCGATGGCACGGGCGGTGTTGATGTTGTCCCCTGTCACCATGCGGACGGTGATGCCCGCGCGCTGGCACTTCAGGATGGCATCGGGCACCTGGGGACGGGGACGGGGACAGGGCTGGCACTGGGAACGCCAGGAGTGAGGCAGCTCCTCGTCCCTAAAGGGTCTGGAAAGGGGTGAGGGGTGAGGGAGCTGCATCTGCCACCCCAAGGGGAAGGGACCTCGCTGCCACCTCGCTGTCACCTCGCTGTCACCTCCCTGGGTGCCAAGGCATGGGCAGGCCATCCATAAAAGCAGGAATTTCATCCTCTCCCAGCCCACTAATGGGTTTATCCATCAGGGAGCAGTGGGGGAAGAGAGGGCATTAGAGTGAGCAATGAGCAAATGGAATCAGGAGCCTCCAGAGGCACTGCAGCCGGGGGATCCCTAACGCAATTCCCAGATCCCTGAACATCTCATCAGGGAGCAGGAGAGCAGCAGGGCGAGCTCCAAACTGCAATCCACAGGCAGGAACAGGGGGATTATTGCATTAGCCCAGCAGACTGCTCGGAGGGAAAAACCAGCTCCAGGAGCCCAGGGATTCGTCCTGGCTCTTTCCATCCAACTTTGGTGCAGCCTGGAGCAGCACAGACCCCAAGGATTGGGAATTTCGGGTGGGAACACGCTGCCATGGAGTTGTTTTGTCCAAAAATGGGAGAGAAATGGGATGGGCATCAGGGATGGGCAGAGAGGAGCAGCTGGAATTCCTTGGGGGCACATCAAGGATGAGCACAGAACTCCAGGGGGCACATCAGGGATGGACACAGAGGAGATGCTGGAATTCCTTGGGGGCACATCACTGACGGGCAGAGAGGAGCAGCTGGAATTCCTGAGGGGATCATGGCCCTGAGCAGCAGGAAAAGGGCAGGAGTAGCCCAGCACAGGTGGGATTTGGCACCTCGGGCCGGACGGGATCCTCGATCCCCACCACAGCGATGCAGGTCAGGTCAGACAGGATCTCGTTCTCGCTGTCCCAGTCGGGCTCCGTGTCCCCAGGGAAGTCCCGGAACGCCAGGCAGATGGTCCTGAGCCCGTGGCAGGCCATGGGCTCGATCACCTTCTTCACCATCTCGTCCCTGTCCTTCACCTTGAACACCCGCGGCTCGCCGTTCTTATCCAGGATCTTGGTGCACCTGAGGGGGCCGGGAGGTGAGGCAGTGGCACATTCCTGGCACCCCATCCGTGCAAAAGGGGGTATTCCCTTTTCCACAGCTCCTTCCAGCTTTCCCAAAACCACCTTAAAAACACTCAGTNGAGGAGCAGCTGGAATTCCTGAGGGGATCATGGCCCTGAGCAGCAGGAAAAGGGCAGGAGTAGCCCAGCACAGGTGGGATTTGGCACCTCGGGCCGGACGGGATCCTCGATCCCCACCACAGCGATGCAGGTCAGGTCAGACAGGATCTCGTTCTCGCTGTCCCAGTCGGGCTCCGTGTCCCCAGGGAAGTCCCGGAACGCCAGGCAGATGGTCCTGAGCCCGTGGCAGGCCATGGGCTCGATCACCTTCTTCACCATCTCGTCCCTGTCCTTCACCTTGAACACCCGCGGCTCGCCGTTCTTATCCAGGATCTTGGTGCACCTGAGGGGGCCGGGAGGTGAGGCAGTGGCACATTCCTGGCACCCCATCCATGCAAAAGGGGGTATTCCCTTTTCCACAGCTCCTTCCAGCTTTCCCAAAACCACCTTAAAAACACTCAGTACATTCCTGGCACCCCATCCATGCAAAAGGGGGTATTCCCTTTTCCACAGCTCCTTCCAGCTTTCCCAAAACCACCTTAAAAACACTCAGTACGTTCCTGGCACCCCATCCACAGAAAAGGGGGTGTTCCCTTTTCCACAGCTCCTTCCCGATTTCCCAAACCCAGCCAACAAACACTCGGCACATTCCTGGCACCCCATCCATAGAAGGGGCACACCCTCCTTCCACAGCCCCCTCCCGATTTCCCAAATCCACCCAAAACACTCTCAGTGCATTCCTGGCACCCCATCCACAAAAGGGGCACACTCCCCTTCCACAACTCCCTCCAACTTCCCAAACCCACCCAAAAAACCACTCGGCACATTCCTGGCACCCCATCTGGACATCCCATTTCCCACTGCCCCCTCCAGCCTCCCCAAACCCACCCAAAAACCCACCGGGCACCTCCCAACACCCACCCCCAGCCACCCTTGGCCCGTGGGGCATCCCATGGGCTGGGGGGCAGCAGCAGGGTTTAACACAGGGTTTAGAGCAGGGTTTAGAGCAGGGTTTAGCACAGGGTTTAGAGCAGGGTTTAGAAGAGGGTTCAGAACAGGGTTTAGCAGCAGGGTTTAGAGCAGGTTTAGCAGCAGGGTTTAGCACAGGGTTTAACACAGGGTTTAGAGCAGGGTTTAGCACAGGGTTTAACACAGGGTTTAGCAGCAGGGTTTAGAACAGGGTTTAGCAGCAGGGTTTAGCAGCAGGTTTAGCACAGGGTTTAGCAGCAGGGTTTAGCACAGGGTTTAGCAGCAGGTTTAGCACAGGGTTTAGCAGCAGGGTTTAGCACAGGGTTTAGCAGCAGGGTTTAGAACAGGGTTCAGAACAGGGTTTAGCAGCAGGGTTTAGAGCAGGTTTAGCACAGGGTTTAGCACAGGGTTTAACACAGGGTTTAGCACAGGGTTTAGCACAGGGTTTAGCAGCAGGGCTCAGACCAGGGTTTAGAGCAGGGCTCAGAACAGGGTTTAGCACAGGCTTTACTTGCGCAGGATGATCTCGGAGGCGCCCTTGCTGTACATGCGGAAGCCGCCGCCGCTGCTCCTGAGCACGGTGCTCATGGACTTGCGCACGGAGTTGAAGGTGTACACCTTGTAGAGCTTCTCCTCGGGCACCTCGTTGCGCACGGCCTGGTAGTCCTGCTTCAGGTCCAGCACGAAGCCCAGCAGGGCACACTCGGTCTTGTTGCCCACCTGGCGGGGCAGCCCCCCTTCCTTCTCCGGCGGCTGCAGAGGGGACGGGACACAGGCATGGTGTTGCCATGAACATACGGTAAGTTTCTCTGGGTGTCAGCCTCCTGATCAGTTTCCCATGGGAGAACATCCTTTTGCTGTTCTTTTTACTCTGTATAAGCTTTCTGTAAACAAATATCTGGTGTTCTTCAAGGACATTTTAGAATTCCTCAGCTCTCCTCCTGGAGAGTGGGAGAAGGAGCTGAAGGATTGTAATTTTTCTGATATTGTGAGCATTCAGGACATTCCCTGGACGAAGCAGCAGCAGGAGCATGGAGAATGCTCTCTGCTGAGCAGATATAGAAAAATACTAGAATTATAGAGTCATTTTAATAAATCATATTTAACCTTCTGATATTATCATCAAGAGTCTTTTCTTCAATACATGGACCACGACGCTAGGATGGTGTGGCCAGCAGGAGCAGGGAGCTCATTCTGCCCTTTGCTAGGCACAGGTGAGGCCACACCTGAGTGCTNACACAGCCTCGAGCTGCACCAAGGGAAATTTAGGTTGGACATTAGGAAGAAGTTTTTCACAGAAAGAGTGATAAAGTTCTGGAATGTTCTGCCCGGGGAGGTGCTGGAGTCACCATCCCTGGGTGTGTTTAACAAAGCCTGGATGTGGCACTGGGTGCCAGGGTTTGGGTGAGGTGTTGGGGCTGGGTTGGACTCGATGATCTTGGAGGTCTCTTCCAACCCAGTGATTCTGGGATTCTGTGAACAGCAATGCCAAACCCGGGCGTGGAGCAGGATGGAATGATGCCTTCAGTTTTAGCTTTTGTTTTTAGTTTTAGTTTTAGTTTTTTAGCTTTCCACACTCTGTACTGCCTTGGTGTGTAACTCTGAATTTCATACAAAGTGTCAGCAAGCTCTCCTCACAGCTCAGTCAGACACAACAATCAATTTCCAGCCCCAGAACCAAGGACACGCTGCAGCTCCAGCCCCAAAAGTGCAAACAGCAGAGAACTGAGGAGAGCAAAGTGGGAGGGTGGGGCTGCATGACCTGGAGCTGGAATTGGACAATTCACCCCAAGATGAAATGGACCAAAACTTATAAAAGTGTGAAAACTCTGACTGGGATCCATCTTGGGTGGAGCCACGGCCGGGCTCTTGCACTGCCCAAGGTGCATCCTTGAAGGCACACCTTGGCCAGGTAGGACAGGGGACAAGGTGAGGGGACACAGGGGACATAGGGGACAGGGCCAGCCCTTCTCCACCACCTCTGGGGACACAAGGGACAGAGCCAGCCGTTCCCCACCAGCCCTGGGGTCACAGGGGATGGGGACAAGGATGAGCTGAGGGGACACACAGGACAGGGCCAGCCCTTCCCCACCACCTCTGGGGTCACTGTCACTATATTTTAATCAATCCCTACTTTATTCCTTTCACTCTGTTACTTACTTTCTAAGTAATAACTCGAATAACTCTGTTATTATTATCTTCATCCCTCTAGCCCTGTTCTAGGTACCTTCTCAAGGCACCAGGACACCACCAAGGCTCGGTGCTGCAGCTCACCAGGATTTTGGAGGTGTAGGCGGAGTTGATGGCCACGCCGTGGACGATGAGGTCCAGGATTTTGGGCAGGATGGCCTCGGGGTCGGGGATCTGGCGGTAGTGGGTGTCCCCCACGTAGGCCTGCACCACGGTCATGCGGTTGGTGGTCAGCGTGCCCGTCTTGTCCGAGCAGATGGCCGTGGCGTTGCCCATGGTCTCGCAGGCATCCAGGTGCCTCACCAGGTTGTTGTCCTTCATCATTTTCTGCAAGCACCCAGGAGGTCAGGCCTGACAGCCTGGATTCCCTCCTCACCCCGCTCCTCACGCCGCGCCCGGGCCTCACCTTGACGGAGTAGGCCAGGGAGATGGTGACGGCCAGCGGGAGCCCCTCGGGCACGGCCACCACCAGCACGGTGACGCCGATGATGAAGAACTTGACGAAGTACTGGATGTAGATGGGGGTGCACTCGGCCAGCCAGGGCCGCTTCTGCACCCCGAAGGTGTCGATGACAAAGTAGAGCACCAAGATGATGACGGTGATGGCCGACATGATCAGCCCTGGGGACGAGGATGAGGTGAGGGGACAGAGGGACAGGGCCAGCCCTTCCCCAGCAGCTCTGGGGTCACTGTCACTGTCACTGTCACTCACCCGCCTTCCCGATCTGCACCGCCAGGCGTGTGAGCTTCCCCTGCAGCACCGACTTCTCCTTCTTGGGCACCTTCACCTTCTTCTTCTCCTTCTCCTCGTTTTCCACCCCCTCCTGGCTCTTCAGGGGCTGGATCTCTAAGGCCACACCATCCTGAGTTTTAGCTACAGCCCGGGGTGCAAAACAAGACACCAGGTGTGAACAGGAGAGAGAAGCAGCCCAGCCTGGAGGACACCACTGAGGAGGATGGTGGTGGCAGAGAGAGCAAGAGAAAGATCCAGGACAAGAACCACTCCCGACACACACACGAGTCCCAGCACATGGAAGCTCCATGTCCCAGGGCCCTGCCACCTCTCTCCAGGGTGGTTTTTTGTCATCTAACCCCTGCCCACGGATAAGGGTGACTCTGGCACCGGTCACACCTCTGCAAGAGACCCTCTAGGCCAGATTTTGGGGTCTCTTCCAGCCTCTAAGCCTGCAGAGGACTGGGAGCGCTTTGGGATGAGCCCAGAGATGCTCCAGTGCCCTCAATCCCTCGGTGAGTGTCCCCAGTTTCCCCAGGTGCCACCTCTGCAGTGCCCTGTGGGCAGCCCAGCAGGAACTGCTCGCCAGGGAAGCGACTGAGGGGGTGAGATGGAGGGGAGGGTTAGAAATTGGGATGGAGATTGAAGAGCAGGCAGCCAGGAATCCTCCAATCCCAGCCTGGAGCCATCCACCACGCCTTTGGGACCTGAGACAGCCCGCCTGCCCGTTCCTAAAATTGGGCTAATCCAGCTGCAAGGCTGCCCTGGGGAAACCCAAGCCTGGAAGCTTTGGAGAGGGATTGGAAGCCCCACCAGAGGCTCCTCCTGAGCTGCTGGAGCTGGAGGAGCAGCAGTGGCCCCAGGGCCACCCTGGGACCTGTCCCCTCCTGGGCTGGAGGCCACCTCCACGGTGACAACAGACCCGACACGGACACAACAAAGCACCCGGACACACCTGACGGCAAGGAGGGCAACTCAAACTGCTGAGAGGAGAGAGAGAGACAGAGAGAGAGAGAGACAGAGAGAGGTGGAGAGAGAGGTGCAGAAATGGGGCTTCCTCCACAGCCTGCAAAGAACAGTGTGAGAAACACTGGCGAGGAGACGCTCACGGAGTCGAGGCCATGGCAGGACAGGGTGCAAGCGTCCCCTGGGCCAGGCCCTGGGGGACATCTCATCCCAGGAATGCCAGGAGGGCACCTCCAGCTCTGCCCTGAACACCAGCCCCGTGCAGGGACAGCACGAGAGCTTTAAACCACCAAATCCCTGCTGCGACTCATGGAGGTATCCCAAGAAGGGAATTCTCTGCCAGAAGTCCTGCTGGAAGAGCCCTGTGTCCCCTGAAAAATGGCTTTTCCCCACGCAGGGACAACAGGAAGGCTCACCCCAGTGATGCCTTGGCATTTCAGCTTTTCTGTTTTTCATGCATTTATAATCCTGCAGTTCTTTAGTGTGTGACTCTGAACTCCATACACAGTGTGAGCTGCTGCTCCCCCAGTCTGGGCAGGCACAACAATTCCTCTCTGGGCCTGGGAATCAGTTCCTCAACAATTCCTCTCTGGGCCTGGCAATCAAGGACACCTCACTGCCTCAGGCCTGAGAGATGGAAACAGAAGTGACTTGGTGGGGAGCAAACTGTAAATGACTTCATTACCTGAAGCTGTAATTGGAAGATTAACCCCCAATATGCAAATGGAGCAAACTTATGAAAGTGTGAAAACTCATGACCCATCATCCATTTTTGGGTGTAGCCCCTGGGAGAGGCTTTGTCTGCCCAAAATGTGACCCTTCAATAAATATAACCACTTTTTATTCCCTTAACTTTGTCTGCCCTCTGGTTTTGGGTAGTCCCAACAAGGCGGCAGCAGCAGCAGGCACAGCCCACGCTGGGGTTCTGGGGACACCACGGCGCCGTGCCAGGGCCACCGGCCACGGGACCCTTGCACCCTGTCCTGGAAAAACGAGGCGAGAGTCCTGGCGGAGCAGCAAAGAGCACAGACTGATGAGGAGAAGGAAGGAAGAAGGAAGAAGGAAGGAGGAATGCTCGGTAGTTAGTGTGGTGCTGGTTCAAAGGATGGAGAGGCTGGCGTTACCTTTGTTGCGGTTTTCGGGGGCTCCGCTTTTTTTACCTGTTCAAAGAGAGAAAGGGGGGAGGGCTGAGCACACGGAGCCACATTCCCCATCCAGCTGGGATGCTCCAAGGGGCCACTCCAGTGGTCACCCTCTGGACACCACGCCTTGGTCCACACAGCTCGAGGCTCCGGAGCTGCCGGGCTGCCCTGGGCACCCCATTGCCAAGGATTCTGATTTTCCCCACCTGTGAATCACCCCCACAACCCCAGCAGTGCCTCCAGGGTGCTGGAGATGCCTCAGGTTTTCAGGAGGAGAACCCACGGAGCTGCACGGAGCAGATTTTCAGGAGAAGAAACCCTCCTGCAGCTCCAGGTCCCTCCCTCCTGCTGCCATCAGATCCGTATGGGAAGTGCAGACTTGTCCCCCACCGTGGGCAGCACCAGACCCAGAGCAGGGAGGTCTGACCCCCCAAAATCTGTCCAGGTGGCACATGGGGGTGCCCAGGGTGCCACACGGGGAGCCCAAAGCTGCTGCACCTCAACTAGCCTCAGGTGACAAGGGGTTTATGTCACCCCACAGCTCCAGTGGGGACAAACTGGTGGCACCCCCTGGCCTGCTCTGCTCCCAAAGCCATTGAGCTTGAAGGCTGGGAAAGCTCCAAGCACTGGGTGGCTCCCATGGCAGTGCCACTCCCAGGGCACCTTGTCCTGCCACCTCCACGGTGGCAGCAGCCAAACCTGGGAGCTCTGCAGCTCCCAAATCCTGGCGATCCTGGGGCTGGGGAAGGCAGGATCCTCACCCAGAGCTGGGGAAGGCAGGATCCTCACCCAGAGCTGGGGAAGGCAGGATGCAGCTCTGGAGCTGGGGAAGGCAGGATGCAGCTCCAGAGCTGGGAGCTGGCAGCCAGCACAGCCCGGGAGCCTCTCCCTGCCTGGCATGGCCTCCTGGGCACGGCTCCCTGGCACGGGGACACCGGAGCAGCCGGCGGTGCCAGCCTGATGCTGCTGCCAGCGCCTGATCCTGGTGAGGCCAAACCTGCAGAGCAGGGCACCAGGGACACAGGGAGCTCCCCGAGCTTCCCCAGCAGGGAATGAGCAGCTGGATGTGAAAGCTGAGATGGGAGAGAGTCCCAGCACGATGGGAACACCTCAGCCTGGCTGCTGGCCCACCCCTCCTCTGCCTCCTACCATCCCCTCCTTTCCCCCAGGGAGCTCAGGAAATGCTCAGGAGATCCTCAGCCAAGTCCTCCAGGGTTTGGATGGGCTGAAAACACCGTGTGGGCACCCAGGACTCACCTTCCCACCACCACGGGGTGGGCAATGAGCACCACAGAGGAGTCACCATCAGCCCCTCTTCCCGGGGGATCCTTGATCCCCCCACCACAGCTCCAGGATGGAGAGGAGGGAGCTGGGGAAGGGTCCCAAAGAGGGACCATGGGGGGGACCAGGTGAAGGGGACAGCGAGGGACCCCCAACCTCTCCCTGTTCCTGCCTGGGTCAGGGGAGGTGATCCTGATGTGGGAGGAGCCTGTGGATGCTTCCCAGGAAAGGCAGAAAGGAGGGAAAAGGTAGGTTCAGGGCATTTTCTTACCTTTCTTCACTTTCTTCTCCTCGTCACCTTCTCCTGCTCCCAAGAGGGTGAAGATGATCCCTGTCTGGGAGTTGATGCCCACGGCAGTCACCACCATCCTGCCCGAGCCCTCCATCACGTGGGTACCTGGCATGGCAGGAATGTCATGGGCACACAGGTGACACCCCCAGTTCCCATCCCACAGAATCCCAGACTGGTTTGGCTCGGAAGGGACCTTCAACCCCAGGCCCTGCCATGGGCAGGGACAACTTCCCCTATCCCAGACTGCTCCAAGCCCTGTCCAGCCTGGCCTTGGACACCTCCCTGAGACCAGGGTCCACCCAGCCACCCTGATCCTAGCCCAAACTCATCCCAGCACCCTCACCTGACAGCAGCATGGGGTCTTTATCCATGGATTTCTTCACCTGGTCTGACTCCCCGGTCAGCGAGCTCTCGTCTATTTTCAGGTCATTGCCCTGGATCAGGATCCCGTCTGCTGGCAGGAGATCACCTGGGACAGGAGGAAAAACGGGGATCAGCCCAGCCTGGGCTCAGCCCTGCCTGCTCCATCCCATGGGAATGCTCCAAAAGGATCCAAAACTCAGGCTCAGAGCAGCTCTAGAAGGAGGAGAAGCAGGAGGAGGGATTTGTAAGGGACAGGTGCAATAAAATGAAATCCAAGAGCTCCCAAATCCTCGCTGGAGAGTCCTGGGGAGGATTTTGCTCAGTGCTTCCCCATCTGCTTTTAATGAATCCTTCCCAGAGCTCCTGATGCATCCAAAATCCACCATATGCACCTGCCAAGTATGGAATCAGGCCCTTGGGAAAACCAACACGGTGTTGGATCAATCTCCTGCCTGAATGGGAGGAATATTCCCCCTGGGAAACAACGAGCAGGGCCTGATTTATCCCAAGGGCTGCAGCTCCTGGGTAAGGAAACATCCTCCAATACCTCCAGGCCAAGGAAATCTTCCCCAACAGCTCCTGGATAAGGAAATATTCCCCAGCATCTCCTGGATAACAGAATATTCCCTGACATCTCCTGGATAAGGAAATATCCAGCAACATCTCCTGGATGAGGAAATGTTCCCCCAAACCCCCTGGATAGGGAAACACTCTCCAACATCTCCTGGCCAGGGAAATATTCCTCAACATCTCCTAAATAAGGAAATATTCCCCAGCATCTCCTGGACAACAGAATATTCCTCAACAGCTCCTGGATAAGGAGATATTCCCCAGCATCTCCTGGATGAGGAAATATTCACCAAAACCTCCTGGATGAGGAAATATTCCCCAAATCCCCCTGGATAAGGAAACACTCTCCAACATCTCCTGGCCAGGGAAATATTCCTCAACATCTCCTGGATAAGGAAATATCCTCAACAGGGACGAGGTTAGGAAAACAAATATAAACTAATAAAATAAACTAATTCTGATCCAGCAGCTCCTTAAAACTGGAAAAAAAGAGGTGAGTGGAGCTCCATCACCCCCACGGGAGCATTTTCATGGAGAGGAGCTGATGTTCCTTGTCACTCTCATTTTTCAGCCTTCCGATGTTTTCATTCTTGTGATGGAGTTTCTCACGCTGTACTTTTGTAAACATGCACATGTTTTTCTAACTGTCTTCTTGTTTTTCATTCTTTCTCCTGGGAGGAGAAAGGTTTGATGGACTTTGTCATTGACCAGTGTGGTTGGAGAGGTGGTGACTTCACCTTCCAATCGATGGTCGTTCCCTAAACTCTATATAATGTGAAAACCAAAATAAAATTTGCTTCTTCTTTGCCTTCACTCAGCTGTGTGTCTGCATTTCGTGTTGCACGCTAGAGAATACTACTCGCTGCAGTATTCTCCAATTCCAAATTAGCAATATAAAAGATAACACTACATTTACTCTAACTAACATCAATAAAGCCACAACGGCATGACACAACGCACTGAAAATCTCGTGTGACAGTTCCTCNTTCTCCTGGGAGGAGAAAGGTTTGATGGACTTTGTCATTGACCAGTGTGGTTGGAGAGGTGGTGACTTCACCTTCCAATCGATGGTCGTTCCCTAAACTCTATATAATGTGAAAACCAAAATAAAATTTGCTTCTTCTTTGCCTTCACTCAGCTGTGTGTCTGCATTTCGTGTTGCACGCTAGAGAATACTACTCGCTGCAGTATTCTCCAATTCCAAATTAGCAATATAAAAGATAACACTACATTTACTCTAACTAACATCAATAAAGCCACAACGGCATGACACAACGCACTGAAAATCTCGTGTGACAGTTCCTCCTGGAGGAAGAGGGGCTGGAGAAGCAGGGAGGAGGCTCCTGAGGGAAGGGGAGCTCCAGCCTCACTCACCGTACTTGATCTGGGCGATGTCCCCCACCACGATCTCGGCCACCGGGATCTGGATCACCTGGCCCTTGCGGATCACCGTGAACTTCTGCTCCTGCTCGATGCGGCTCTGGAGGCCCCGGAACTGCTTCTCCTTGCTCCAGTCGTTGAAGGCCGTCACCAGCACCACGATGATGACGGAGAACAGGATGGCAGCGCCCTCGATCCAGCCCGCCTGAGCCTCGCCCTCGTCCTCCACGCCGCCCGAGGACTGCCCGCACACTGCCCGGGAGAATTCCCGTGGGGTAACCCCAGAATTCCCATGGGATAACCCTGCACACTGCCTGAGAGAATTCCTACCGGATAACCCCAGAATTCCCATTGGGATAACCCCAGAATTCCCACAGGGATAACCCCACACACAGTGCCTGGAGCAGAGAATTCCCACAGGGATAACCCCACACACAGTGCCTGGAGCAGAGAATTCCCACAGGGATAACCCCACACACAGTGCCTGGAGCAGAGAATTCCCACAGGGATAACCCCACACACAGTGCCTGGAGCAGAGAATTCCCACAGGGATAACCCCACACACAGTGCCTGGAGCAGAGAATTCCCACAGGGATAACCCCACACACAGTGCCTGGAGCAGAGAATTCCCACAGGGATAACCCCACACACAGTGCCTGGAGCAGAGAATTCCCACAGGGATAACCCCACACACAGTGCCTGGAGCAGAGAATTCCCACAGGGATAACCCCACACACAGTGCCTGGAGCAGAGAATTCCCACAGGGATAACCCCACACACAGTGCCTGGAGCAGAGAATTCCCACAGGGATAACCCCACACACAGTGCCTGGAGCAGAGAATTCCCACAGGGATAACCCCACACACAGTGCCTGGAGCAGAGAATTCCCACAGGGATAACCCCACACACAGTGCCTGGAGCAGAGAATTCCCACAGGGATAACCCCACACACAGTGCCTGGAGCAGAGAATTCCCACAGGGATAACCCCACACACACTGCCTGGAGCAGGGAATTCCCGTTTGCAGAGCCCCCGCAGCCCCTGGGGACTCACGCTCGTTGTCCCCTCCCGGGGGGTGGTAGAAGGAGAGCCCCAGGGAGATGATGGCCGCGATCTCCAGGATGATCAGGGTCACGTCCTGCAGGGCCTCCCACACCAGCTGCAGGAACGTCTTGGCCTTTTTGGGGGGGATGAAGTTCTGGCCGAAGACCTGACGCCGCTTCTCCAGGTCCGTGGGGTTCCCAGACAGGCCTGGAGGGGTGGGGAAAACAGGGGTGAGGGTAAATCCCATTGTTGTCCCTATGGAATTCACCCAGGAGCAGCTCCCTGCCCGCCCCGGAGGATGTGAGGTGCTGGCAGCGGGGAGCCAAGGTGTAAATAAATGGATAAAATATAAATAAATAAAATGTAAATAAAGAAAGAATTAATTAGTATATAAAAAACAAATGTAAACGAATGAAATAGAAATAAGTATAAATAAGTAAAATAAAGAATATGTAAA
>VXAX01001463.1:94289-106764 GCA_013399835.1 Leptocoma aspasia | reverse complement strand
CGGAAGGAACGGGGTGAATGGCCCAGTCTGGGGGGACAGCGGGGTGGGGGACCCCAAACAGGGGCAGGAGCGCATGGGCAGAGTGGGGGGTGCACGCATGGAAAGGGTGGGGACACCCCCGGGGCAATGTGGGGACATCCCCGGGCAGTGTGGGGACACACTGGACAGGGCGGCGAGTGCACCCCCAGAAAGGGTGGGGACATCCCCAGGCAGAGTGGGGACCCCCTGGCAAGAGTGGGGACACACTGGACAGGGCAGCAGGTGCACCCCCAGAAAGGGTGAGGGCAGCCCTGGGCAATGTGGGGACACCCTCGGGCAATGTGGGGACACACTGGACAGGGCAGCAGGTGCACCCCCAGAAAGGGTGAGGGCAGCCCTGGGCAATGTGGGGACACCCCCGGGCAATGTGGGGACGCACTGGACAGGGCAGCGGGTGTACCCCCAGAAAGGGTGAGGACACCACTGGGCAATTTGGGGACCCCCCCGCCCGGCAGCCTCGTACTTGCACCCCCAGGCAATGTGGGGACGCCCCGGGAACAGTGGGGGAGGCACCCCCAGAACGTTTGAAGACCCCCAGGACAAGAGAATGTGTGCACCCCGAACAGTGGGAGGACCCCACGGGCAGAGCGGGGGGTGCGACCCCAAATAATGTGGGGACCCCCCGGGCAATGTGGGGACCCCCAGGGGCAGCCCCAGGCACCCCCGAGCAGTGTGGGGACCCCAATGGGCAACGTAGAGACCCCACCCCCAGGGCAGAGTGGGGTGTGCACCCCCAAAAAGTGTGGGGACCCCCCCAGGGCAGTGCAGGCACCCCAAAAAGCGAGGGCACCCTCATGCCCAAACCCCTCCCCACTCCAAGTGTGGGGGAGAAGTTCATGAACTGTGGCAAAATTGGGTTTTTTTGTGGGGTTATAGTGGTTTTGGGGTTGATCCCCTGGGTCTGACCCACCCTGTCCCCTCATGGGACAGCATCACTTTGGGGCCCCCCTGAGAGCCACGAGGCTCCAGCATGACCAACCCCCCCCCCATCCCAGATCCCACCCTCACCCTTTTTTTTTAAAAAGGAACCCGGATAAAATTCCTCATGGAATGCACACGCGGTGGCCTCAGGCCAGGGGCCAGCAGGGCTGGGAGGGGGCACCTTCAATCCCCTCCCGCAGGCCCAGTTTGGGCTGGCAGCGGTTCCAGTTGAACCAGTGGAACACTGCTGCTGGCACAGCCTCTCATTAACCCCTCATTAACCCCTCATTAGCGCTCCACACGGTTTTTCCCCCCTTCAGGGCCCGCACCTCCATAATTCCACATCCTGAGGCTCCCAGGCCCTGCAGGCCCGAACCGGGCCTGGATGTGGAGCCCAAGCCTGGGAATTAATTCCTCCTTTCCATTTTCCAGCAAAATCCTCCCTCAGCTCACCGGGATGAACCTTCCTGCTCAGCTGAGCTGATCCAGGGGTTGTTTTGGAGCAGGGAATGTTGTTTGAAGTCACCTACCTGAGTGACATCAGAGCTGCCCATGTTGGATTTAATTCCATCTCTGCATCCTTTGACCCTGAGCTTTGCTTTGAGAAGAGGAAAATGCCCTGGGCTTGGAATTCTTCCTCAACTCCTCCTTGGCATCTTCCTGGCAAGTTCACAGGGTTATTCCTTCTGAAAATAAAATATTTCAGAGCTGGGGATTCTCATGACAAGGACAAATGTTGAGTCTCAGAAAAGAACCTCAGGCCTCTTCCATTGAACCGCTCCGCATTTGTCTGACACAAAAAAATGGGAATAAACACACGGATTTTACGCCTCCACCAAAACCAGCCAGCCCTGACCAGACTGGTTCTCCGTGAGCATGGAACAGCTTGGAAAAGAGGTGTTGGAGCAGCTGGCAGGCATTGCTTCCAACGGGCCAGGATGCACAACTGCTATTGAGACATAATGGCCTTTTCCAACAGGTTCTGGGAGCTTGGAAGGAATCTCTGACCATCTGGATTCGGGCTCCTGGAAAGAAATCAGCCTTCCTGCCTCAGGGAAGCCATGTGAGAAGGGCAGCTCGGCAATGCCCGGAATTTGCAGCTTTCTCGGGCTGCTGGGTTTGGGTTGAAATGGGGGAAAAGCAGGTTTTCCACCCGGGGCAGTGTCTGTGAGAGGGAGCAGCCAAAATCCGTGTGGGAAATGTGATTCCCATGCAGTGACAGGCGGTGATTCCTGAGCAGAACCATGAACAGCCCCAGAGCCTCTTCCAGGCCACGTTTAAGGAGAAGCACATGGAGTGTCAGGAAGATTAATCCACAAACACCAGAAGTTTATGTCGAAAAAGGAGACAGAGGAGTCCTTTCACTTTATTCCAATAAAGGGAGAGGCCATGGGCCATTCCCCTGGGGTGTTTCCAATTTTTGGAAGNGATCTCTCTGATTTTTGGAGGATGCAGCTTCCTTTTTATCCCAATTTCCTCCTTTTTATCCAAACTTCCTCCTTTTTATCCCAATTTCCTCCTTTTCATCCCAATTTCCCTTTTCATCCCAATTTCCCAGCCCCATTTCCCTTCTCTCTTTCCCCGTGGGCTGAGGTGCTTGAGAGGCACAGACTGATACCTGAGATTCCCCTCTGATGTATAACCCTCCCTTTTAATTTTTAATTCTTACAGAATTTAGGGTTTTTTTCCCCAGTGTTTCTTTGATCTTTCAATATCCAGTTTCATTTCTCAGCAAACCTACAGTTTGTCTGTTAATGCAATTTTTTTTTTCCATTCACCAATCAGTGAAATCCTTCCCATTGTTTCTTTCATCTCTCAGTGCTGGTTTTATCCACCAGCAGACCCACAGCTGGTTTGGAAAGACAAACCCCTCACTCCTCTCAGGAGGAAAAGGAGGAAAATCCTGGCAGGAGCAGGAGTGTCACCTCCAAGCCAGCATCGAGCTGTCCCCACACGCTGCAGATGGGAAAAATCCCTTCACAGAATATTTCGGGACCCTCTGTGTGTGTCTCTGCTTCCCTGCCCATGCTGGTGCCACCCCTCCTGCTCCACCCCATTCAGCCACAGGCCACCTGCTCCTCCTGGTGGCTTGGCCACCCCGGGGGTGGTGACAGAGGTGTCCCCACAGTGCACTCGGAGTAGGAAGGAGAAGGACACAACCCCTGAGCCAGCAGAGCTCCCACTCGTGTCACACTCACCCAGCCTGGAGCTGCAGGAGGGGACATCCCAGGAGCAGCTCCAGGTGTCACAGACACGGGGGTGGCAGTGGGGACAGGCTAGCTTGGAGTGACAATGGGGACAGGCTAATTTTGGGGGTAGCAGTGGGGACAGGCTGGATTTGGGGTGACAATGGGAACAGGCTGGTGTGGGGTGACAATCAGGACAGGCAGGATTTGGTGTGACAGTGGGGACAGGCTGATTTTTAGAGTGACAGTAATGACAGGCTGATTTTTGGGTGGCAGTGGGGACAGGCTGGATTTGGGGTGACAATGGGAACAGGCTGGTGTGGGGTGACAATCAGGACAGGCAGGATTTGGTGTGACAGTGGGGACAGGCTGATTTTTAGAGTGACAGTAATGACAGGCTGATTTTTGGGTGGCAGTGGGGACAGGCTGGATTTGGAGTGACAGTGGGGGCAGGTTGATTTTTGATGTGACAACAGGGGCAGGCTAGTTTTGAGGTGACAGTGAGGACAGGCTAGCTTGGGATGACAATGGGGACAGGCTGATTTTTGGGATGACAATGGGGACAGGCTGGTTTGGCTCTTGTCAGGAGCTCACAGGAGAGCTCTGAGGGAGATTTTGGATCCTTTGTCCTCCTCATCCTCCTCGAATCTGGATTGTTATTTCTTCCCTTTTTTTCATGGCTCTGGCCATGGATGCAGGGATCAGATCCCCTTCCCATTCCCTGGAAAATCAGCCAAACTCCCCCAGAGACCGGCAGCACCCAAGTTCTCCATCAAGGACCTAAATCCCGATGGGAATCTCGTCTGTTATCCCGATTTTTGTCACCTCTTTTCTTCTCCCAACGCTTTTCTGGCTGCTCTGGAAGTGAAGCAGAGCAGTGCCCGGCCTGGGCAGTGCCAGGCCTCGAGGAGATCCAGCAGCACCAAGATAAAAATAACCCCAAAATAGAAAACATCTCCACCAGGCTCTTCCCTAAAAAAAAAAAAAAAAAAAAACAAAAACAAAAAAAACCACAAAACCTGTCTTCCCTGCTGATTTCCCTTTAAACCCAGCCTCTAATATTTGGATTAATTTGCCTTTAATGCCTCCCAGGCTGGGAACTTGTAGGTGGAGTTTTTTTAGCCCGAGAAATGAATTAAATCAGCCGAGTTGTATCAGCCAAGTTACAAACCCATCAAAACCCGGGGCCAGATCCTGATCTCATCCCCGGAGGGGGCGGAGGGGGTAAATCCAGCGCCGCTGGAGTACGCGGGGAAGGTTTTTGTCACGGAGCTCCGGATTGGACCCCCCGGGTTTCTCATGGAAACACTGAGTGACTTTTGAGCACAAGGCAGAGTCAGGCGTCTGTAAAATCTCTCCATTCAAGGGCTAAATATAGGGAGAGCGAGCGCCAGCGATGAGACTCGCGGTGCTCGGGGATAAATAAACCCTGGAGAGGCTCTGCCGGGAATGCCGGGGGGTCCCGGGGGGTCCTGGGGGCACCGCGGGGCTGGAGATGATCCCGCAGTAGGATTTAAGGGATTTTTCCTGCTTTTTCTCCCTCTTTTCCCTGCTCATCCCTGAGCTGCAGCGCCCAGAGGTGCCTGCTCAAGGCTCGGATTCCTGCCTGGAATTTGGGATGCCAATGGGAAAGGTTCCATCACGGCATCCACACCGATTCCCTGCTCTGCTCCCGGCTTCCCCCTCACCCCAAGGCCTTTGGAGAGCCCAAAAAAATTCCCGCAGCCACGCAACTGCTAATTACCCATCACCGCACTAATGAACCTCTCCTAGCCCATTCCTGCTCCCAATTACTCCAACAGCCCCGTTAATTCCTAATTAAGCAGCTCCTTCATCGGGGAAAAGGGGCTTGACAGGAGAAGCGAAAACCGAGAGGAGGAATTTGGGCACTGGGAGGGATTTTTGCTTTATGGCTGTAATTAGGAGAAGAAATTGTTTGCTCACCTACGGAATTCATCACCAAAGTTCCTGGGAGATTTTCCCTTCCCCATCCCTGCACATTCCCGCTTGGAAGCACGGCAGGATTTAAATCTGTTTAGGGCCCGTTATTAAACCACCCCAAAATTTGCAACAGCTCAGGAGGAGCCTCTGGGCTGCTCCTTCCCGAGCATCCCTGGGCGGGATGAGGGGAAATTCTGGGATGCTGGATCCGTGCTTTTCCATGGATCCCCCCACCAGCAGCGCTTGAGATTCTCAGGATCCCCCAATTCCCAGGAAAACAACTGCAGGGAAAACCCCCGAGATCCTCCGCTCCCTCCCTCCCGAAATGAACATTTTTCCCTCCAGTTCCGACCTCGTTTCATTCCTCACATCAAGGAGGAACCTTGTACTCGGTGTTTGCAGCGCGGTAACAGCTCGGGGACCTTCGTGGGCCCGAGGAAAGTCCCCGCTGCCGGCGGTGACAGCGCGGTGGGCGGTGCTGAAAGGGAGGGGAGCGAAGTGACAGCGAGAAAAACGCTCTGCCCGTCACTCCCGAGCTGTCAGCCCCGAGCTGGGGAGGCGGGGGAGCTCCCCAGCCCTACTTTGGGGCCTTTCTTCCCACCAGGGACGCGGGGAAAAAGTGCTGGAAGAGCTGGAGATGCCCTTGGTCCCACCTGGATCCCGGCAGGGATGACCCCAGCCAGGCCACTTTTGTCACCTTCACGAAGTTGTGGGGTCGGGAGCAGCTTTGCCAGAGGAGCAGATCCCCAAGACACTCCCAAAATGCAAAATTTGGAGGGCAAACCGGCGGTGAAAACCTCTGTGCCACACGTGGAGCCCCAGCAAAGCCACCCGGAGGCTCCAGACATTCCCGTCCTCCAGGATCTTCCTGGATCTTCTGGATTCCTGCTTCCAGGAAGGTGGATTTCCCCCCTAACCCCACCTTCAGGTGCTTGGGAGATGCTGGGTGACAACAAGGGGACATCACCGGTGTTGATGCCACAGGGCAAAGCTGTGGTGACACCCAAAAAAGGCATGAAATATCCAAAAGAGGGGTGAAATATCCACAAAAAGGGGTGAAATACAAAAAAAATGGGTGAAATACAAAAAAAAAGGGGTGAAATATAAAAAAATGGGTGAAATACAAAAAAAAGGGGGAGAAATATAAAAAAAAGGATGAAATACCAAAAAAAGGGATTAAATACTAAAAAAAAAAAGGGTGATATGTCCAAAAAAGGAGTGAAATGCTAAAAAAAGGGGGTAAAATACCCAAAAAAGGGTTGAAATACCCAAAAGAGGAGTGAAATGGCCAAAAAAGGGGTGAAATACCGAAAGGAGGGGTGAAATATCCAAAAAATGGTGAAATAGCCAAAAGACGGGTGAAAATGGGTGGAAAAGTCTTGGATGCAAAGGTGACCTCTTCCCAAAAGAGTGAGAAAGAGGGAGTAGGGAAAACCAGACACATTTCCAAGTGCATCCCCGGGAAAACAAACCAGGGACGGCTCCTTTATTGGAATAATAACCATCAATAATGCATCGCTAAGGAGCTGCAGATGAGCGCAATTAAAAAAAGCAGCACATTCCCCGAGCAAAAAAACCCGAAATTATTCCTCACAGCTTCCCCGAGATTTATGGAAATGAAGCGGTTCCTGGAGCTCGGCAGAGCCGGGGAGCCCGGCAGGGGAGAGAAAGGGGAAAAAAAAAAGGCAGGAAAAAAATGAAAAAGGGCCCTAATGTAGGGATTTATAAATATTTTACAGGCGAGGAGGAGTGTGGAGCCATGGATATAGCTGGGATTGCGGGCGGCCGCGGTGGGAGGAAGGAATTAATCACAAAAACGGAGGAGAAACTTTCCTCCAGGAGCACGTGGCCGCACCCACGGCTCCCGAGGGGCCCCGGCTGCCGGGGAAAGTTTGGAGTTTGCTCTGGGAGGTGCAGATGTGACCCGGTGGCGATGCCCTCCCTCGCCCTGGCAGCGTGCCGGGCCTGGAGGAGGCACCAAGAATTCCTCGGGAAAGGCGGAGTGCAAATATTGACCGGGAAAAGCTCGTGGATACGGGCTGGGAAAGGCACGCTGAGGCAGGAGGGGGTGATCTGTGACTTTGGGGCTGCTCAGACACCCCAGAAATTCCCATCCCAGGGTGGTGGGGAAGGAGAGGGGATCCCGGGGAGTGGGACAATCCCAGATCCCACATCCTGGCATTCCCAAACTCCTATCGCTGTCCAGAAGGGCCCGGGACTGGGCTGGCAGCTCCCCCTCGCCTCCTGCTGGGAAGGGAGCAGGGAATGAGCTGCAGGAAATGTCACCTGGGATGGGGACAGCCATCCCCCGTGTCCCTGGCAGGGAGGGGAGTGTCATCTGCTGCCCTGGAGGACATCAGAGGAGCAGAGGGAAGCCAAGGCCATTTCATGGGATCCTGGAATGGTTTGGATGGGAAGGGACCTTACAGCTCAGCCCTGGGGACAGGGACACCTTTCACTGTCCCAGGTTGCTCCAAGCTGGCCTGGGACACTTCCAGGGATGGGGCAGTGCTCCAGGTTTGTGGAGCTGGAGCTGTTCCCACCCTGCACAAACAGCTCCATCCCTGGAGCCAGGGGGTGGCTGGGGCTGCTCAGAACCTGCAGGGATCCTTCTCAGGATGGAATGTTTTCCTTTTGGCTCCCAGGGCTCAGCTTGTCCTTCCCAGGGACTTCGCAGCAGCTGGAATGTCCCATCCTTGCTCCATCCAGGCTGAGCACAGGGACAACCCTGCACCAGTGTGGGATCTCATTCCCAGCTCCAAACCTGGCACCACCTGCCAGGTCCTGAGTGCTGAGAGCTCCTTCATCCCCATCCCTCCATCCCTGCATCCATCCCTGCATCCATCCCTGCGTCCATCCCTGCATCCATCCATCCATCCATCCCTGCATCCATCCCTGCATCCCTGCATCCATCCCTGCATCCATCCCTGCATCCATCCATCCATTCATCCATCCATCCATCCATCCATCCATCCATCCATCCATCCATCCATCCATCCATCCATCCATCCATCCATCCATCCATCCATCCATCCCCGGATCCAGCCTGGAAAAGCTCCATGGCACCTGCTGGGAGCCTCTGCAGGTATGAAACCCTCCCAGGGCTTCTTTTAAAATCCAAGAATTTTTCTTGGCCAGAGAGAAATGAGTCACGGCAGGGAGAGAGGGAGAAGACAGGGAGCTCCCGGCAGCAGGAGGGAAGGAGAGCCGGCAGCAGGGCTCGGGAACGCCGGGAAAAGGGATGGGAATTCACTGGGAAGCAGCCATGGCATGGGACATCTGGCAGAGCTGGAGATTTGGGACACAGCCACTGTCACCCCCTCACCAAGCTGAGGGCAGGATTTCCCCGCAGGATTTTTCCTGCAGGATTTTTCCTGCAAGATTTCCCCACAGGATTTTCCCTGCAGGATTTTCCTGCAGGATTTTCCTGGCAGGATTTTCCCTGCAGCCCTGTGGACACCGAGTTTTTGGGACCCAGGAATGCCAGGCTTGGAGAAACCTTGCTTGGGAAGGTGACAGGGACATCCCAGCCGCCTGCTGGGCTGGGCACTGCCCCCAAGCAGGGGACGGTCAGGTTGGTCCCAGGAGGAATTTTTCTGTGGAAAAGGCAGGATTGGAACTACCTAGGGAGCTTTGGAATTCCCACCCCTGGAGGTGTCCAGGGAAGGCCGGGATGTGGCACTCCAGGTGACAACGTGCGGATGGGACACAGCTCGGACTCCACCATCCTGGAGGGACTCTCCAGCCCCGCTGGGTCCGGGATTCTGGGAACGCGTCGGGCTGCAGGAATCACCTGGGACCCCGGGATCGGCGGGAGGGTCCGCGCTGCGGCTCTGGCACACACATCCCTGCCTCTCCCCCTCCCTCCTTGCTGTGCCTGTGTCGCACATCAGCGGTGACGCCAGCAGCTCCTGTCCCCGCTGACTGCTGAGACAGCCGATCCCAGCTCCCGGCTCTGACGTGGGAACCTGCCCTGCATTTCCAGCGCCACCGAGCTGTTTTCTCCCTTTTTTTCTCCCTGCCGAGCCCCACTTCGCTCCGCACAGGGCGTGACAGGCGGTGATGAAGCACCGGGAGGCCCCGGGCTTGGCACCGGCCTTCTGAGGAGCAATTAAGCTAACGAGGGCCACGGGCTGGGCTGGCAGCGTCCCTGGCAGCTCGCGGTGAACCCGGGTCAGGAATGACACATCTCATCCATAAAGGATGGCCGTGGATGAGGCTGAGCTCCCGGGGGAAAAAAAAACAACCAAGGAAGAGCAGGAGGGGAGGGAAAATCCGTCCCCAAAGCCTGGGAAGGGGATGGTGCAGCCCAGGGAATGAGGGATGAGGGATCTCAGCAGGGTTGGGATGAGGGATGAAGGATCTCAGCAGGGCTGGGATGAAGGATGAAGGATCTCAGCAGGGTTGGGATGAGGGATGAAGGATCTCAGCAGGGTTGGGGTGAGGGATCTCTTCAGGGTTGGGATGAAGGATGGATCTCTGCAGGATTGGGATGAGGGATGAAGGATCTCAGCAGGGTTGGGATGAAGGATGAAGGATCTCTGCAGGGTTGGGGTGAGGGATCTCTGCAGGGTTGGGATGAAGGATGGATCTCTGCAGGATTGGGATGAGGGATGAAGGATCTCAGCAGGGTTGGGATCAGGGATGAAGGATCTCTGCAGGGCTGGGATGCTGCAGGTTGGGGGTTGAAGGGACAAAGATCCAGGGTAGGTGTTGGAGGTAGGGATGCAAACCCGAGCCCAGGTGTGCTCCCAGATCCAAACCCCTGGCAGGGAGGAATCCAGGCAGGCAGCAGGGACAGGAGGCAGAGATTCCCTGGGTGCCATCCAGGAGGGACTGGCAGGGATTGAACCCTCCAGCCCTGCCTGACTCACAGCCTCTCCTGCTGCCCTTTGTCCCCGTCCCCTTGTGATGAATATCCTTCCTGCCATTCTCCCTGAAATCTCAGCCTGTGCTGAGCCGGGATTGGGATCGAGGCTTTCCAACCCAGATCCTGGAGGAGACTGAGCAGCTGCAGCCCCGCAGATCAGTGTCCAGCCTGTGGGCACATCAGTGTCCAATTTCTGGGCACATCAGTGCCATCAGTGTCCAGTCTGTGGGCACATCAGTGTCCAATTTCTGGGCACATCAGTGTCATCAGTGTCCAGTCTGTGGGCACATCAGTGTCCAGCTTGTGGACACATCAGTGTCATCAGTGTCCAGTCTGTGGGTTCATCAGTGTCCGGCCTGTGGGCACATCAGTGTCCAGCTTGTGGACAGATCACCGTCCAGTCTGTGAACAGAACAGTGTCCAATTTCTGGGCACATCAGTGTCCGGCCTGAGAACAGATCCATGTCCAGTCTGTGGGCACATCAGTGTCCAGCGTGAGGACAGATCAATGTCCAGTCTGTGAATAGATCAGTGTCCAGCCTGTGGACACATCAGTGTCCAGTTTGTCCACTATCCACTGCCCAGGGCACATCAATGTCCATCCTGTGGGTACATCAGTGTCCAGCCTGCAGACACCTCAGGTGCCTTTTGTGCCTCGTTCCCCGCGGAGCAGCAGCAGCCCCGCAGCGCCGGGATCCTCATTCCAGCGGCGTTTTTCGAGGGAAGGGGAGCCTGGGGAAGGGCCCGAGGCGCGGCAGCGCTCCCAGCCCAGGATCAGCCCCTCCCTCCCTCCCTCAGGAAGCAGAAGTTCTCTCCTTCCTCTCGCTCCCCACTCAGATTTTCCAGTGACCCAGCGCTGATGGAAACTCGGCTGCTCTCTGGCCCTTTCTTCTCCAGGGTGTTTGGGTGCTGGTTTTTTTTTTTAATTTCCAGCCGCTTCCCCAGCCCTGACTGACCCTTGGAGGACAAAGCATCACCTCTGGCACTGGCACAGCACGGGGCTCGCCCGGTTCTGCTCCGAGCAGGGGAGATCCACAGGGAAACCAGAGCAATTCCCATTCCCAACTCCACTGGGAATCTCCAGCAAAGGGGGTGCAGAGACCATCGTGACACGGGGGCTGGGCCCAGCCTGGCCAGGGACAGGGAGGGGATATGGATGGAGCATCCCCCTTTTCTTTTGGGATTTCTCAGGGAGAGCCAGGAACAGCATCCTCCTTTTCTTTGGGATTTCTCAGGAGCAGCAGAGGCAAAGCTGCTGCCCAAGGGGACAGGCAGAGCCCAGCCTGGAGCAGCCAAACATCCAAAAGGGACAGCCCTGTCCCCCCTCCAGGTGACACTCTGAGAACACAGTGAAAAATTCAGATATTTAAGCATATTTTGGGAATCTGGAAGCAGCTGTAAAAAGCTTCCCAGCCATGGAGAGCCTCGCTGGAGCTCCGCAGCAGAGCTGGGAACCTCGGCCACCTTCACACCTCCTTTGCTGGCAGCAAAACCACTCCCAGCAGGGCTGGATCCCGGCTGGATCCCGGCTGGATCGCGGCTGGATTCCGCCCGATTCCCAGCCACCCTCGCTGACACGAACCCCCGGCGGCATCTCCGGCTCCTCTCCCCCCAGCGCACGAGCTCGGGCTTAATCAATTATTAACTCCTCAATTATTCATTAAAAACCCCCAGGTTGGAATCCGCAGCCCGCGCTCGAGCGGAGGCACCGGCAGCCAAGAGCTCTCCCAGCGCTCATTCCCTAAATCTGCTCCTAATTAGGAGTGGACTCACCCCTGCAATTAATTGCTGGAGTTGTTCATTAGCGCCTCGATACCCAGATCTGTTTGGGAGAGGAGGCAGCGGGGTAATTAATCAGGTTGGAACTAATGAGGGGAGCGTCCAAACGCGTGGCGAAGTCCCCGTACCTGGCCGGGGGACGGCTGGTGGCTTCAAGCGGGAAGTTGGCTTTGGGACAAGCGGGATTTGGGCATTTTTTTCCCGGCTCTGGCGGTGCTGCGGAGCCGCTGCTCGCGAGCGCTGGCAGCCCCAGGGGCTGTCGCTTGGCGTGACACAGCGCCGGTGTCCCCGCTCGCCCCGGCCCCGTGTCCCCGCCTGCCCGCTCCTTGTCACCGCGGCCGAGCCCCGAGGGAGCCGAGGCTGGGGCTGGAACTGGCGGCTCTGATTCCTCTCCACGAGCCTCTGGGGCAGCAGGATCCCATTTTCTCCCATTTTTCCCCATTTTCCCCATGATTTTTCCCTGGGTGCTCTGCAAACCTGGGAAATCCGCTCGGGGAAGGACAGGGAATATTCCCCATCCTGTGGCACCGCCACCACCCTCAGAGCGAACCCAAGAGGAGCTCAAGCCTTGCCCAAACCTCCTTAAATCCATCTCAGCACTCTCGTGCCTCAGTTTCCCACCCCCTCAGGCTGCACGAGGCTCGGGGCACCCGCTGAGCCCGAAAGCGCTGGGTGCTAAAATTAGGATTTTTAGGGAAGTGAGAGTCTTTCTGTGCTTCAGCATTTTCATTTTTCCTTC
>VXAX01001463.1:32363-45074 GCA_013399835.1 Leptocoma aspasia | reverse complement strand
GGAGGGGGTGGGAGGGGAAGAAGAATGTTTGGGAATGAGGGGAAAGGTGGAGGGTTGGGGAATGGGAGAGGAGGGTTGGGAATGAGAGGGAAGGGGTTGGGAATGGAAGGGGAAAGTTTAGGAATGAGGGGAAGGGGTTTGGAGTGGAACAGTTTGGGAAGAGAAGGGTTTGGAAATGGGGATAGGGTTTGGGAATGAGGGAAGGGTTTGGGACGAGAAAGGAAGGGTCAGGGACAGCGGTGGTGGCACCTCAGCCCTGTCACCAGCTGGGTGACAGCGGGGCAGGCCCTGACCCCAGTGCTGGATTGGGGGGGACCGCAGCCCCCCTGANCTGAGCTCCCTGCACCCCCCGAACCCCCCTGGACCCCAAACCCCCCCTGAGCCCCAAAGCCTGTCCCATCCCTGTCCCCTCCCCGCCGCCCCCGTGGCCGCTTTAAGCGCAGGGAGGGATCCGGAGCCGGGCAGAGCTCGCATTTCTGGCGGATTAAATCATCCCGCCCGCAGCTCCCGGGGCCGCAGCGCCCCAATCCCGAGCTTTTCCCGGCTTTTATCCCTGCAAAACGCAGCAGCTGCTCTGCAGCTCTGGAGAGGGGACAGGGACAGGGACAGGGACAGGGACATCGGCTCGGGGCCACCGTGCTGGGAGCAGAGCCCGGGATCTTCCCTGGGATCGTTCTGGATCCTGGATCCTTCCATTCCTTGGGATCCTTTCTTCCTTCCTTGGGATCCTTCCTTTCCTTGGGATCCTTTCCCTGGGAGCCTTCCGTGCTTGGGATCCTTCCTTTCTTTGGGATCTTTCCTTTTCTTGGGATCCTTCCTTTCCCTGGGATTTCCTTTTTTTGGGATCCTTCCTTTCCCTGGGATCTTTCCTTCCCTTGGGATCCTTTCCTTGGGATCCTTTCCCTGGAATCCTTTCCTTGGGATTCTTTCCCTGGGATCCTTCCCCTGGATCCTTCCTTCCCTTGGGATCCTTCCTTGCTTGAAATTCCTCTTTTCCTTGGGATCCTTTCCTTTAGATCCTTCCTTCTTTGGGATCCTTCCTTTTCTTGGGATCCTTTCCCTTGAGATCCATCCCCTGGGATCCATCCCCTGGGATCTTTCCTTCCCTTGGAATTCCCTTTATTCAGCCCCAGCTCTGCGTGAAAACAGGACAGGAATAAATTCAGCCATTCCAGAGGGAAACGGGCACCAAATTCCACCTGGCTGGAATTTTGGCACCTCCTGCGTGGGAGCAGCAGCACTGGGAGCTGGGAAATTGGGAATCAGCACCCACAAAGTGGAAAAAAATTTAAAATTTCATTTATTCAGCCCCAGGCTTTGCCTGGAAATGGGGCAGCACCTTTGGGGGGATGGAATTTGGCCAAATATCCCAAAATCCCTCAGCTCCCACCCCAGGGAATTGAGTGCTGCGGATGAAACCTCATCCCTAAAAATTCCAGTGAAACCTCATCCCTAAAAATTCCAGTGAAATCTCATCCCTAAAAACAGCCTCCATTTCCCACCAAGGGCTTTGCTGAAGGTAAAAATAGGAGGAAAATGTTTTGATTGTATTTTTTAAAAAACCCCAAAATCCGTTTCCTTCGGCTCCAAAGGTTCTGTTTTCCTTTGTTTTTGTATCACTTTGGAGCAGGAAAAAAAAGCGAAATATGGGAACTTTCCAGTGAAAATAAAACCTCGGGGCTTGTCCAGGCCCGCTGCTCTCACTCTGCTTTTCCAGGGATTATTTTTATTTTTGGGAATGCCGAAGGCGGGACACAGAGGCTGCTGGGATGGGGATTTTGGGATGGCTGAGCTGGAAATCGCAGCTGGAAGCTGAAAATCCCATCTTGGCCCGAATTCCGGACACCCTAACGGTTCTGATGATCCAGCCCAGGTCGGGATCCAGGTTTGTTTTACTGGGAATGGTTTTGCTCCAGCTCTGGCTGCAAACTCTTCCCTGGAAAAGGGAAGGGAATGAAGGGAATAAAACAAAGCAAAAAAAAAATTTAATTAAAAAAAATAAAGCAAATAAATGGAGCTCCTCCCGTTTTTCCCACCTCCTTTTGCTCCATCCCAGCCCTTTCCAGGCACAGCTTCCTGATTCCCACTTTTCCTCCCTGCTGGAATATTTTCCCCATCTTTCCTGATTTTTCCAGGTGATCTGGGGTGAGAGGGAGCAGCTGGCATCCCTCTGGAGCCGCCCTGGGAACAGGCACGGCTGCATCCGATGTGTCCAGCAGAATTTCGGGCCCTTCCCAGGAATTCCAGGGCAGGTTCAGAGAGGGGAGAGCAGCTCAGGTTCTCCAAGTGAGTAGCTCCACTCAGCAGCTTCCAATTATTCCCAATAATTCCCAATATTCCAAATATTCCCAATTATTCCCTATATTCCCAATAATTCCGAATTATTCCGAATTATTCTGAATTATTCCCAATTATTCCCAATTGTTCCCAATAATTCCCAATATTCCCTGTATCCCTGCATCCCCACATTCCCTGTGTCCCCACATTCCCAGTTCTNATTCCAAATATTCCCAATTATTCCTAATTATTCCTAATATTCCCAATATTCCAAATTATTCCCAATTATTCCAAATGTTCCCAATAATTCCCAATTATTCCCAATATTCCCAATAATTCCCAATTATTCCAGGTAATTCACAATTATTCCCAATAATTCCCAATATTCCCTGTATCCCTGCATCCCCACATTCCCTGTGTCCCCACATTCCCAGTTCTCTCCGGCACATCCCGGCTCCGGGGTTAGTCCCGGGGTTAATCCCGGTTCCCTCGGGCACATCCCGGCTCCGGGGTTAATCCCGCTCGGGGCTGTCTCAGAGCCGGGCCCAGCCGGCGGAGCTGAGCAATCGCCGCTGTCCCCGCAGAGGTCACCGCGCTGCTCCCGCTGCTCCCGCCTCGCTCCCGCGGCTCCTGCCCGCTCTCCCTGCAGCCCGGACCCTCCCCTCCCCGCTCTTCTCACCACCCTCGGTATCATCACTTTAATTATCTTAATTGCTGCCGTTAATTACGGCAGCTCCTGGCTGCCCGTCCCACCGGGTTCCAGCTCCCGTCCGAGGGAGCCGAGGCCGGCGCTGGAGGCTCCAAAATCCTCGTTCCCTGCCCTTCCCAGGGCTTCCACCACTCCCTGCTCCCTGCTCGCAGCTCAAGCCCCCGGCCTGCGGCATTCCAAGAGGAAAAAAACCCTGGATTTATTCCCCACAAAGCCACAGAACCCTTGAGTTCTGTGCCTGTCCCTCTGATTCCGAGCCCTCGGCATGCGGGCAGGTGCCAGGGTGTCCCCAGAGGTGACAAACAGGGACCAGGGCGATTAATCACGGCAAAATCAGCCTTTAAAGCACTTCGGCTCCCGAGGAATCAGCATTCCCAGGCTGTATTCCCAGGTTTTATTCCCAGGTTCCTACGAGGCACCGGGGCAGCCACGACGACTTCGCTGCCTTTAATCAAATCCCTTCATTAGGTTGTTTAATTAGCAAGGGAGCTCTGGGAGCGCTCCCAGAAGGAATTTGTGGCAGAGCCATTAAGGCCCAATTAATCCAAATTTAATCTTCTGGAGCCCACTTAAACCTTCCTCATTTCCCCCTTTAGAACTTCCCTGCTGTCCCTGGTGACCCTCGGCCACCCCACGCCAGGGGACACTTTCCTGGAAGTGCCCAAAGGGTTGGCGGTGGCCCAGGTGCCCCCTTGGAGCATCCCAGCATCCCCACGGCTCTCCCACTCCAGGGAATTCCTGCAGGGACTGGAGAGGGGAGTGCTGAGCCCTGCTGCGTTTGTGGGGCACAGGAAAAGGATCAGGGGAGGAAGGGAAAGGCTCCTCATCCCAAAAACCCCAAATTAATTGGGGTTTGCCCAGCGGGGAGCAGCTTCCAGCTTCCAGATTCCACCAGGATCTGTTGAATTCCATGATTTTTATCCAACATTTCCCAACCCTTTTACACCCCAGGACAGTGACAACAACCCAGGAGCAGCGGGGACTGTGACCCACCCTCCACCCCCGAGGTGCCTCCGTGGCCCCGGGGCTGGGCTGGGAGCCCTGGGACAGCGCCGAGGGAACATTTTTATCCAGGGAATTGCAATCCCAGCTGGCACCCGCGGGATGGCGAGGCTGTGGCCAGAGACCCGGGTCAGCTCGGGGGGCTCCGGGGTTGGGCAGAGCTCAGCCCTCAGCACTGCCAAAATCCTTGGAAAAGCTGGGATTGGAGCTGACAGAGCCCCTTCCCAAAAATTTAGGGACCTCTCGCAGCTCTGTTGCTGTTCCAGGGTTCCTTCCAGATGGATTTGCTTCTCATTTTCCGAACTTCTGGACCTTTGTGCTTCCTGCGGGTTTTTCTAACCCCTCTGTCCTCTCTGGAATTTGCAAATCCTCCCAGCCCGGCATCCTTGGAGGGTTTTGTGTTATTTCCTCCCTCGTTCCCCAAGCCCAGTAAACAGCTGGTCCTGCAGGCCACCTCCGGACCTGCACTTTCCATCTTCCCGGGATTTCAGAGCCCTGAAAATCCTCAGGTGGAGATGCAAAGATTCCCACAGCAAATCCCAGCCCGCGACCCCCCCCCAGCATGGCTAAAAACCCCTCAGGCAGGACTCAAATCTCACCTGGAGCCACTCCCTGCAGTCCCAGGTGTCCCCAAATCCCAAAAAAGCTCCAGCCTGGGGTGAAGACCTTCCCTGGGTCATCACCACTTCCCCCAGCTTTGGAATTTGGCTGGAATTTCTGGCTGAAGGTGCAGATTTCCATCCCAAAGGAGCTGAGTTGGAGCAGCTTAGGGTCAGGGGTCAGGGGTTTGAGGTTCCTTTCCTTGGATGTCCCCAACCTCAGCCACGTCCCCTTTCTCAGCTCCCTGCATCCCCAAGCCCCATTCCTTGGGAATTTGCTCCGGTGGCCCTCAGGCTCCAAGGAAACCTTGGCAAGGTGCCTCATCCCACGTTTCCCCTTTCTTTTTCCCTTCCCAGGGGACAATCCTGGCAGTGTCCCTGTCCCCAGGAGCCGGGATCAGGCAGGAATTTCCTGGCTGTTCTTTCCCTGTCCTGTTGTGTTCCCTGGAAGCTGCAGCCTCAGAGCCCTGCCAGCCCTTCCACTCCAAAATTTCATCCCAAATCCATCGCTCCAGGCTGGAAAAGGAGCATCGTCCTGCTTCCCTCTGCCTGGGGAACCCGCCTCGTCCTTCGAGGCTGCACAATCCCTTTGACCGAGGGAGAAGCGGAGCTGCCAATCCCATAAAATCACCGCCAGGAGCATTCCCGGGAGCTGCTGCCCTCCAGCCGTGCCCATCCCGTGTTTTCCAGGGGCTGGAGCAGAGCAGAGCAAAACCCGGCAGCCGCAGCACCCCCTGCTGCAGCGGCACCATCCCAAAATCTGCTCCAGTGTGGGAATGCCAGATTGCAGCAGGGCCAAAAAGGGGAATTAACCCCAAAACGGGGACAACCCGCAGCCCTGGGGGGCTCTGCTGGAGCCTGGGAGGGGACAACCCCGATGGTGGCACCTGGGGCGTTTGGGGACAGGGACAGAGTGCGGGGTGGGGACAGAGGAGCACCAGACATTGCCTGCTTGCCCAGAGACCCCTCCCAGGGACCCTCCCGCGGGTGGCACAGCCCGTGGTGCCACCAGGGCCACCGGCAGTGGCTGTTGAGAAGCCACCCAGCCCTGGAGCAGCCCCGGGCTGCAGCCAACCCGCCCCGGTCTGGCCCGGGATAAACACCCGGTTTTGGGGATAAATACCCAGTTCTGGGGATAAACACCCGGTTCTGGGGGTAAACACCCGGTTCTGGGGGGAAACACCCGGTTTTGGGGATAAACATCTGGTTCTGGGGATAAACACCTGGTTCCCGGGGTAAATGCCTGGTTCCCCGGATAAACACCCGGTTCCCAGGACAACAGCAGGGCCCGGCTCCCGCCCAGGCTGTCCCGGAGCCGCCGCTGCCCCGACACCTCCTCCCTCCCTCCCTCCCTCCCTGTCCCCGTGACGGCTCCAGTGAAAGGAATCTGGAAAGCTCCCGGGAGCCGCGGCTCGGCTGTTCCCAAATGTCAGGTGGAGGTGGAGGTGGAGGCGCAGGAAGTGTTTTCATCCCCGAGGCATCCGCGCCGCCGCTTCCAGCTGCTCCGGGAGCTGCTCCCGCGGCCTCCCAGCATCAACCCCTCCTGCCTGGGGATGCTCCAGGCCCTTTCCCGCAGCCCCCGGAGCGGTGGAAGGGATGGAGCAGCTGGAAAAGCACCGCTGGTTCCTGTTCCTTGAAAAACCACCCAAGCCTGCCCAGAGCAAGGAAGGTTCTGGAAGGGAAGGGGAGGCACCAGCAGTCTGGATGGATGGAAATCTGCATCCATCTCTGTTGTGTGAACATATTATAAGTTTCTTTGCANGCTGCAGCCAACCCGCCCCGGTCTGGCCCGGGATAAACACCCGGTTTTGGGGATAAATACCCAGTTCTGGGGATAAACACCCGGTTCTGGGGGTAAACACCCGGTTCTGGGGATAAATATTCAGTTCTGGGGGTAAATACCCGGTTGTGGGGATAAACATCGGGTTGTGGGGGTAAACACCCGGTTCTGGGGGGAAACACCCGGTTCTGGGGGGAAACACCCGGTTTTGGGGATAAACATCTGGTTCTGGGGATAAACACCTGGTTCCCGGGGTAAATGCCTGGTTCCCCGGATAAACACCCGGTTCCCAGGACAACAGCAGGGCCCGGCTCCCGCCCAGGCTGTCCCGGAGCCGCCGCTGCCCCGACACCTCCTCCCTCCCTCCCTCCCTCCCTGTCCCCGTGACGGCTCCAGTGAAAGGAATCTGGAAAGCTCCCGGGAGCCGCGGCTCGGCTGTTCCCAAATGTCAGGTGGAGGTGGAGGTGGAGGCGCAGGAAGTGTTTTCATCCCCGAGGCATCCGCGCCGCCGCTTCCAGCTGCTCCGGGAGCTGCTCCCGCGGCCTCCCAGCATCAACCCCTCCTGCCTGGGGATGCTCCAGGCCCTTTCCCGCAGCCCCCGGAGCGGTGGAAGGGATGGAGCAGCTGGAAAAGCACCGCTGGTTCCTGTTCCTTGAAAAACCACCCAAGCCTGCCCAGAGCAAGGAAGGTTCTGGAAGGGAAGGGGAGGCACCAGCAGTCTGGATGGATGGAAATCTGCATCCATCTCTGTTGTGTGAACATATTATAAGTTTCTTTGCACACAGGCCTGCAGAAATTTTTTTTCATAGGAAAGTGTTTTCTTCTTATGTATAAGATATTATAAACAAATCTCTGAGTTGTGTTTTAAGGACAGAGGTTTTCTCTGTTTATCTTTTGATAATAGGAGGTGGAGGTTTTTTACTTTTTAACTTATAAAGTGAAAAGTTGTTATCTCTGACTGTGTAAGCTATTCTAGCATTCCTTGTACGCAGCTTCGATGCTCCAGACTGGGCAGATAACAGCCCGATTCTTTAAATTATAAAATCATGTTAATAAATCGTATTTAGCCTTCTGATATTATCGCCAAGAGTCCTTTGTCACTGCACGGACCACAGCAATACATCTCCCTCTGGAAAGGGGATCCAGCATCCCCCAGAGGGGTTGTGGGGCTGGGGGAGGAAAGGAGAGGGTGTCACTCTAGCGCGCAACACGAAATGCAGAGATGCAGTTGAGCAAAGGCAAAGAAGAAGCAAACTTTATTTTGGTTTTCACATTATATAGAGTTTTGGGAATGACCATGGATTGGAAGGTGAAGTCACCACCTCTCCAACCACACTGGGCAATGACAAAGTCCATCAAACCTTTCTCCTCCCAGGAGAAAGAATGAAAAACAAGAAGACAGAAAAACATGTGCATGTTTACAAAAGTACAGCGTGAGAAACTCCATCACAAGAATGAAAACATCAGAAGGCTGAAAAATGAGAGTGACAGAGGGGCAGAAGGCAGCAGGTGCCCCCTGGTTATTTTCCAGCACTGGGGCTGTGCTGGAGCTGGAGGAATCCATCCTGCTGGAAGAGCAGAGTTTTTCTGGGAGGAAATGAGACAGCGCTGCTTTAACGGGAAATCAAAACACAGCGAGTGGAGAGAGAGCGGGACACAGGCCTGGAAAAAAGCTGAGCTGGCCAGCTGTGTCTGGCCAGCAGCCCCAGCACTGCCAGGAGAGCGTGGCCACCGTGCCCAGATCCCAACGGGAACGTCCCAAAGATCTCCAGAGGGATTCACCTCCCTCCCGGCCCCTGTGCTCCCCTCCTGCCCTTGTGGGGTGGCAGCGGGTGCTGGGGGGAGATGGATGGATGGATGGATGGATGGATGGATGGATGGATGGATGGATGGATGGATGATGGATGGATGGATGGATGGATGGATGGATGGATGGATGGATGATGGATGGATGGAGAAGACAGGGATGGATGGATGGATGGATGGATGATGGATGGATGGATGGATCCATGGATGGATGGATGGATGGATGACCCCATCAGCAGATCCAGCTCCAAGGAAAATCACTGATGCTCCCCACCCAACTTCCCTGACATTTCCAAGAAGGAACAATTCCATAACTCCCTGAAGCCGTGGCTCTTGGAAACTCCTCCACGGTTCCGTGGTTTCCTGCAGGATTGGGAATGAACATGGATATCATGGGGATGAACATTTCCCTGCAGGGAAAGCTGGACGTGTCCAAGCCCTCCTGGGGCAGGAATCGAACTCCTCCCAGAGCTGTGGAAGCCAAACCCAGAGCGAGAGATGCAACCAAGGGAGGTTTCCGTGACCCAGCCCTGTCCTGGCTGTCCCTGGGAGCTGCACCCCGGGCTCCAGCCATGCAGGAGGAGCTGGGAGCTGGAATCTCGGCCTGGAATTCCCTAAAAACCTGGGCTGTGCCATGCCTTTGTTATCCCTGTGCCCATTCCCGCATTCCTGCATCCACCCGGAGCCCCAGCAGCTCTGAGAGTGGAGAAACCTTTGGAAGTTCTCCTCAGAGGAGATCTGCTGGGGTTTCTGGAGCTGCGGAGCTCCCAGACAGCCTCGCTCGGAAGAGTTTCATTGGGAGGGTTGGGAAGGAGCGAGGAGGGAGCCCGGGGAAGGGGGGAAAGGCTGGATAAGAGCTGGAATCACAGAGATTTGGGCTTTTGGGGTGTCCCAGCGATGCTCCAGCACGGCAAATCCCCTGGTATCATGTTGGGGAAAAGCAGGGAGAAGGAGGGCAGGAGGAGAAACCTGGAAGGAGGCTCCAAGTAATTCCCGCAGCCGTTTTCCCGACAAAAAGTCCCTTCAGCTGCGCGCCAAGGGCAACACTCGCGCCTCTGGAGCTGCAGGAAATGCGGAGATTTTCCAGCACATTCCCTGCCCCGCCTGAGGGGAGAGGCAGCGACCGGGGAGGCTCCGGGGGCTGCTGGGACTGGGAAAAGCTTTCCCTGGATCAGCGGGGACAGCGCCAGCTCCGAGAGCCACCCCACACCCCTTCCCAACGACGCTGGAGGTGCTTCCCAAGCGAAATCATCCTGGGATTCCTTCTCCTGGCTGTGGGACAACCCCGAAGTCCCACAGGACATCCCTGCTGAGAGAGTGGGGACACGGCTGGGGGTCCCCACCCTGGTGTCCACCACGAGGAGGGTGTGGAAGCTGCTCCCAAATCCTGCAGGGCCCTGGCAGAGCTGGGATTGGGGTGTCCCGGGGGTCCCCTCGCACCCATGGGGGGACTGGGGGGACTGGGGGCCCCCCATGCACCGGCCACGTCACTGCGCAGCTGCTTCCTGGCCGAGGGGGTGCGTAATTAGTACCAGACCTCGTTAGGCTGCTCACTAATTAACCCCGCGCCTCTGCGGCTTTCCCTGCCAGCACGGCAGTGATTTCCTCAGGGATTTGGGGGGCAGAGCTGAGGGAAACGCTGGGGAACCCCCCCAGGGAGTGCGAGGAGCCCCCTCGGGATCACCCCTGGCACCATCCAGGGGTGAAATTTTACGGAGTCCAAAACCAAGGAAAAACCCTTCCCACTCCTCCCGAGTGGCAGGATTTTGGGAGGAGGACCCAGAATCCGGCCAGGATTTTGGGGGTGGTTCCCAATCCAGCACCTGGGGGTCTCCCGTGCCAGCAGGGCAGGTGTTTGCTCCTCGCTCCCTGTCAAACACACCTGGATGGAGACATTTACCCAGGATCTCCCGTTATTGAGCAGCCGTGGCTGGAAAAGGTCAGGAAAAGCAAAAAGCCGCTGTTATTTCCCAGAGGAAAAGCTCTGGGGGAAGATCCTGTGGGGGTTTCCTCCAGCAGCTCCACAGCAAAGAGGAATTTTCCCCTTTAAAACACCCAGAGGAAAAAAATGTCGCCAGAGGGAATGACCCAGAGGGATGCATTGCTGGAATTTCCTGGAGACATCAGCGGGGCTGGGATGTTCCTGGAGCATTGCTGGGAGCTGCTGGCATCATCCCCATCCCTCCCCATCCATTCCTCCCATCCCCATCCATCCATCCATGGATCCATGGATCCATCCATCCATCCATCCATCATCCATCATCCATCCATCCATCCCTCCATCCATCCATCATCCATCATCCATCCATCCATCCCTCCATCCATCCATCATCCATCATCCATCCATCCATCCCTCCATCCATCCATCATCCATCATCCATCCATCCATCCCTCCATCCATCCATCATCCATCATCCATCCATCCATCCCTCCATCCATCCATCATCCATCATCCATCCATCCATCCCTCCATCCATCCATCATCCATCATCCATCCATCCATCCCTCCATCCATCCATCATCCATCATCCATCCATCCATCCCTCCATCCATCCATCATCCATCATCCATCCATCCATCCCTCCATCCATCCATCATCCATCATCCATCCATCCATCCCTCCATCCATCCATCATCCATCATCCATCCATCCATCCCTCCCCATCCCTCCGCAGCCCTCGGGGGCGTTCCGTGAGAGGATTAATTAAATCCTCCGGCCGGCGCTCAGCGCGGGGCTGGCTGTGCTGCTGAATTATTCATCCCTCCAACAACGCGGCTGATTTATTAATGAAAAGGTCAGGCTCGCTGGAAACGTTGGGAAAGCGCTTTGGGATTGGGAGGATTCGCTGCTGGGAGCGGGGACAAGGCGGTGCTGCGCTGCTCCTTGCAGCCCGAATCAGCGCCGAGCCGCACGTTCCCGCTGGAAAAGTGGGAATATCGGAGCGTGGAGAGAGAGAGAGGGAGGGAGGAGAGAGGGAGGAGAGAGAGGAGCGGCCGCCGCTGCCTCCTCCCGGCAGGAGAACCTGGGGAGCCGAGCAGACCCAGAGCTTCCACATCAGCAGCGATCCCTCCCCGCGGCGCCGGCAGGGAGCAGCGGGAGCTCCCGAATTCCATCGGGAATGAAGGAAATCCCTGGAGCAGGAGCGCTTTTCCCTGAGGTTATTCCTGGGGGGCTCGCTGCTGAGCCCCGTGTTGGGGTTGGGCCCGATTTGGGCACCCCCTTCCCTTTCCTTGGCTTTCCAGGAGGAGAAAAGCAGCCGGGGTGGGCTTTCCTGGGAATTTTGGGAACATTTCCAGGCTTTTCACAGCCCGGGGTTGTCCCGTGGCCCTGACACCGGGCTGTGACAGTGGAGGGAGAGCTCAGGGCATCCCAAATCCAGGTTCAGCCCTTCCCTCATCCCAGGACAGCAAAGGGAAGCTCAGAATATCCCAAATCCAGGTTCAGCCCTTCCCTCATTCCCAGGACAGCAAAGGGAAGCTCAGAGCATCCCAAATCCAGGTTCAGCCCTTCCCTCACCCCAGGACAGCAAAGGGAAGCTCAGAGCATCCCAAATCCAGCCCCACGGCCGGGTTCAGCCCTTCCCGCATTCCCAGCGCAGCTGGGGCCGCGTGTCTGGCTCCGAGGCTTCCCCCCGGCTTTGAAGGGAGAGATAAAACCGAGCCCGGGAGCCAGGGAGAGGCTCTCGGCCACAAAGTGCTCCATTGTGCAATTCCAGAGGGAAGGATGGAGAGGGGGAAAGGGGGGAGACACCCCCGGGGGGGCTCTGGGGGGTGGGATGGAGCCGAGGCGCAAACCCTGAGCAGGTGGAGGGGTCAAGGCCGGGTTGTTGCAGCTGTTTTGGGTGAAAAAAGGGCTTTTCCAGGAGCTCCTGCCGGTGGGATGAGGCCGGGCAGAGGCTGCGGGCAGGGGTTTGCCCATGGATTCCTTGGAGCGGAGCGTGGGGCCAGCGGGGCAGGAGAAGGAGCCCCAGAAACGGCTTTTCCCAGCCCCCGAGGGCAGCAGGAGGCAGCGGTGTCCCGCTTGGGGACAGCTGGGAGCCGTCCCCGCTCCGGTCAAACACACACCGCCCTGGGAGAGGCGGAAATCCAGGGAAAACAGGACGGGAATTTCTCAAAGCCCACGGGGCGCCAGGGCTGATCCCTGTGGCCGGGAATGGGGCCGGGGTGAGGGAGCCGAGCTCTGCCCGCCGCAGGGCAGGGCACAGCGGAGTGTCCCACTGCCACGTCCCCAGCCTGTGACAGGCACAGCGGTGGCCCTGGGGACAGCCCCGGGCAGGGCAGGAGGGGATGAACCCCGGGCTGGGCTGGCCTGGCCGCTGCCCCATCGCCTGCTCCATCTCCCGAGGAGCTCCCAGCCCCCCAGCTCCCTCTTTTTGGCTCGGCAGGGAGCCCAGCGGAGCCCTGGACACCCCACATCCCCTCCCAACCCCCCAGAATCCCCCTCCTGGGGCTGGAGATGCTGGGAGCAGCTCCGCCGGCAGCGGGGGTTGTTTTCCAGCAGCCGGGAGATTTCCGAGCATCCGCATGCAGAGCTGTCG
>VXAX01001462.1:206434-226952 GCA_013399835.1 Leptocoma aspasia | reverse complement strand
CTCTGTGCTGGTCACTCTCTGTGCTGCTCACTCTCTGTGCTGGGCCCTCTGTGCTGGGCACTCTCTGTGCTGGGCCCTCTGTGCTGGTCACTCTCTGTGCTGGGCCCTCTGTGCTGGGCACTCTCTGTGCTGGGCACTCTGTGCTGGGCACTCTGTGTGCTGGTCACTCTCTGTGCTGGTCACTCTCTGTGCTGGGCCCTCTGTGCTGGTCACTCTCTGTTCTGGTCACTCTGTGCTGGTCACTCTCTGTGCTGCTCACTCTCTGTGCTGGGCACTCTGCCTGTGCCACTCCCTGCCCAGCTGATGGATTCCCTTCCCAGGGTGGATCCATGCCCTGCTCCAAGTGCTGCTGGAGCCATGGGGTGGCTCGGGCAGACGTCTCAGGGCAGTTAATTAGTTTGGTTAATTAGAGGCCAGGTTCTAATTGCCCTGGTGTGTGCAGGCTGCAGGCAGGCAGTTCCTGGAGGAGGAGGCCGAGCTGTCCCAGCTGGGTGCTGAGGGGATCTCGTCGGACGAGAGCGACGGCACCGGGGAGGAGCTGAGCCCGTCCCTGGCCCAGTTCCTGAATGATGATGGGGAGCCCACACAGGCCCTCAATGGTGAGTGGGGAATTCCCAGAGCCTGGGGATCCCTGGGGTGAGACCTTGGAGCAGTGACCTCCTCACCCGGGCTCAGGAGCTGCTCCTGCCATGGCCTGCCTGGAAAACCTCCTGCATCCTGAGGGAACAGCTGGAGCTGGGCCAGGGAGGCTCAGGCTGGAGATCAGGGACAGGTTCTTCCCCAGNGGGGCTGGGCTGGGTGATCTGGGGGTCCCTCAGCTCAGGATATTCTGGGATTGAATGGCAGCTCTCATGACACAGGCTGGGTACACTTGGAATCCCAGGATGGTTTGGATTGGAAGGACCTTAAATCCCAGCCAGTGCCACCCCTGCCATGGCAGGGACACCTCCCACTGTCCCAGGCTGCTCCCAGCCCCAGTGTCCAACCTGGCCTTGGGCACTGCCAGGGATCCAGGGGCAGCCACAGCTGCTCTGGCAATTCCAGCCCAGCCAGGAATTCCCAATTCCCAATATCCCATCCATCCCTGCTCTCCTTCATCTTAAAGCCTCAGCCCTGAGCTTTGGGACTTCCAGAGATGGCTGGAGAATTGCAGAGTTTTGCTTTGGGAATTACAGGTTTTTGGGAAACCATAAAAGAATATGGAAAGCACAGTGTAACAGCTATGAATTAAAATTCTGTCTGTATTAACCCTGCATCCCTTTCTCTCTGGTTTATTTCAGACAGTGAGATGAGGGCAGTGTACCTGAGCTCCGTGCGCAGCCCCGCCCTCGGCAGCCGCTACAAAATGGTCCATGGGGAGTTCAACCCCTCGGCTGTCTTCTCCCAGGTGGGAAGGGCAGGGGCTCCTCTCCTGGGGGATTCCCTTGGGAGACCACAGTGAGGTTCTTGGCCTGCTTTGAAGAGCAGTTACAGCCTTTTTTTGGTAAACCACAAGTTCAACACAAAACTTCAGCCTGGAGAGGAGAAGCTCCAGGGAGAGCTCAGAGCCCCTTGCAGGGCCTGAAGGGGCTCCAGGAGAGCTGGAGAGGGACTGGGGACAAGGGATGGAGGGACAGGACACAGGGAATGGCTCCCAGTGCCAGAGGGCAGGGATGGATGGGATATTGGGAACTGGGAATTCCTGGCTGGGATGGAATTGCCAGAGCAGCTGTGGCTGCCCCTGGATCCCTGGCAGTGCCCAAGGCCAGGCTGGACACTGGGGCTGGGAGCAGCCTGGGACAGTGGGAGGTGTCCCTGCCATGGCAGGGGTGGCACTGGCTGGGATTTAAGCCCCTCAGCCCCCAGTATCTGTGTGTGGGAAGGGCTGGATAAGCCAAGGGCCCTTCTGGTGAGGAGCAGCAAAACTGAGGAGCAGTTTTCCAAAACTCCCTGGGTCTGTTTCCCCCCAGATTCCCGAGCAAGATGCGGCTTACGCTGAGGACAGTTTCTGTGTGGGGGATGAGGAGGAGGAGGCTCAGAGTGGCTGCAGTGAGGAGGAAGTGTGTGTGGATTTTGATCTGCTCACTGAGGCTGCCAGCAGCAGCAGGAAGCAGTACCTGACCCGCCGCAGGAAGAGGCTGAACCAGGCCAGGCTGGCAGGGAACGCTCCCACCCCGGTGCAGAAGAAGAAACCTTCCAGAATTATTGTCCTGAGTGACTCCAGCGAGGAGGAGATGGGAGGCAGCAGGGAGAAGCCCCTGGAAGCAGGGCAGGGCAAGGGGCAGCTCCCCAAGGCCCTGCCCTCAGCCCCCTCTGCACAGCACGGGAGTGGGGCTGGGGAAGCCACAGCTCTTCAGCCTGGGGGTCAGGACACAGAGAGGCTGCTGGGCTCAGAACCTTCAGTGTCTGGGATGCTGGATCTGCCCCCAGAGCACCCAGGCAGGGACACATCCATCCCCCCAGCTGGCTCTGGCTGCAGGAACATGGATCTGCAGGCTGCTGATGAGGTGAGTGCTCAGGGAAAGCAGGGAGCTTCCTTGTGGGAAAGAATTCCTGTGCCAGGGCTGTTCTGAGGGCTGTCAGCAGCAGGAGTCAGGGAATCATGGAATGGTTTGGGTTGGAGGGGGCCTTAATGCCATCCCATTGCACTCCTGCCACGGGCAGGGACACCTTCCACAGACCAGGTTGCTCCAACCTGGCCTTGGACACTTCCAGGGACCATCTCCCTTTCCTTTGCTGCTGGAAACTTTGTACTCCCAGGGTAACCTGGAGTATTTTAGGAGTGAACAAATGAAAACTGGGATTAGAGTCTCCCTTGGGTCTGACAATCATGTAGGATTGTGGATCTGTGTGAAACAGCAGTGTCCACTGATTCTTTGGGTTTGTAGTTAGAAAATCCTGGTTCACTGTCTGAATTCAGTGCTTTCAGCACCTCCCTGAGGTTGGGTTCCTGATCTCTCACACTTCCCAGCCCGATCTCTGTCCTTTACAGGATCCAGGTTTTATTGGACTTCTTAGTGAAAGCTGCTGCTTTTGTCATCCAGACTCTGGGATAATCAGCTCAGCTCAGTAGGGAGACTGATACAGGGATTAAAGTGTCAATCTGAAAGTGTTGATATTGCAAGACATCCTTTTATTGATTTGATCTAAAACCCCCATCATCTGTGATTTCCAACACTCACAGGTGTACAGCTCTTTGAAGAAGACCCACGGGAGCAACTCAGGCTCGGCGTGTCCTGGTGTCCCAAACCCTTCCTCAGCCAGGGCTGGCATTTCCCGTGTCCCTGGGGAGCACAGCCCTGCCCTGGCTGGGATCTCCCGTGTCCCTGGGGAGCACAGCCCTGCCCTGGCTGGGATCTCCCGTGTCCCTGGGGAGCACAGCCCCTCTCTGGCTGGGATCTCCCGTGTCCCTGGGGAGCACAGCCCTGCCCTGGCTGGGATCTCCCGTGTCCCTGGGGAGCACAGCCCTGCCCTGGCTGGGATCTCCCGTGTCCCTGGGGAGCACAGCCCCTCTCTGGCTGGGATCTCCCGTGTCCCTGGGGAGCACAGCCCTGCCCTGGCTGGGATCTCCCGTGTCCCTGGGGAGCACAGCCCTGCCCTGGCTGGGATCTCCCGTGTCCCTGGGGAGCACAGCCCCTCTCTGGCTGGGATCTCCCGTGTCCCTGGGGAGCACAGCCCTGCCCTGGCTGGGATCTCCCGTGTCCCTGGGGAGCACAGCCCTGCCCTGGCTGGGATCTCCCGTGTCCCTGGGGAGCACAGCCCCTCTCTGGCTGGGATCTCCCGTGTCCCTGGGGAGCACAGCCCTGCCCTGGCTGGGATCTCCCGTGTCCCTGGGGAGCACAGCCCCTCCCTGGCTGGCATTTCCCGTGTCCCCGCGGAGCACAGCCCTTCCCTGGCTGGCATTTCCCGTGTCCCCGCGGAGCACAGCCCTTCCCTGGCTGGCATTTCCCGTGTCCCCGCGGAGCACAGCCCTTCCCTGGCTGGCATTTCCCGTGTCCCCGCGGAGCACAGCCCTTCCCTGGCTGGCATTTCCCGTGTCCCCGCGGAGCACAGCCCTTCCCTGTGCATCCTGGCGGACAGCCGGGAGATGTGCTCGGGGCCGGAGGTGCTCTCGTGCCTGCGGGCCGTGCACGGGCTCCGGGTGCAGGTCTGCTCCCTGGGCACCAGCGATTACATCGTCAGCAACCGCCTGGCCGTGGACAGGGTGCTGCAGTCGGAGCTGCAGAGCCCTGGGAACAGGAATAAACTCAGCCAGAGGCTGCAGCGCCTGCAGGGCGTCTTTGAGAGGATCTGTGTCATTGTGGAGACAGACAGGGTCAGGCCAGGTGAGTGCTGCCAGAATGCCCGGCTCTGGTGGGACACAGGGAATGGCTCCCAGTGCCAGAGGGCAGGGATGGGTGGGATATTGGGAATTGGGAATTCCTGGCTGGGCTGGAATTGCCAGAGCAGCTGTGGCTGCCCCTGGATCTCTGGCAGTGCCCAAGGCCAGGCTGGACACTGGGGCTGGGAGCAGCCTGGGACAGTGGGAGGGGTCCCTGCCACGGCAGGGGTGGGATGAGATGGGATTTAAGGTCCCGCCCAACTCAAACCTTTGTGGGATTCCATGTCAGGAACAAGCACAGTTTTATCCATGCACAGGATGGATATTTTATCCATGACATTTGTTTTAATCCAAAAATCTAAACTCTGCAATGAAATGATTCCACTAGACAGTAACAGGGTCTTCCTTTCCTGTACTTCCACTCCTCAGGAGAAACATCCCGGTGTTTCCAGAGGACTCAGTACTACGATGGAGTGCTCTCAGCCTTGGTCCAGGCTGGAATAAGGATCCTGTTCAGCTCCAGCCAGGAGGAAAGTGCAGCTCTGCTGAAGGACCTGGCTCTGCTGGAGCACAGGAAGGACGCTGCCATCCAGGTGCCAACGGAGCCACAGGGGCACCAGCGGGACATCCTCAACTTCTACCTGAGCATTCCCAACCTCAGCTACGCAGCTGCCCTCAACCTCTGCCACTCCTTCAGCTCCATCACGGCCGTGGCCAACAGGTAAGGCCAGCACAGGGCCTGGCAGGGGCTCCGGGGCAGGAGCCCAGCCTTCCGCTCCTTCTCCTGCCCTGGAGCCAGGGAGAGCCTTCCTGCCGGGACAGTTGCTCAGGGAATCCCTTCCTGCACCTTTCCTGCTGGGGGACAGCTGCTCAGGGAATCCCTTCCTGCACCTTTCCTGCCGGGATAGCTGCTCAGGGAATCTCTTCCTGCACCTTTCCTGCCGGGATAGCTGCTCAGGGAATCCCTTCCTGCACCTTTCCTGCTGGGACAGCTGCTCAGGGAATCTCTTCCTGCACTTTTCCTGCCAGGACAGCTGCTCAGGGAGAGCCTTTCCCATCCTCTTCCAGGAGCTTTCCTGTCCCATCTCAGCTCTTTGCGCATTCCAGTCTCTCCCGCTGAGCAGCCCAGGGCCCTGACTCGGGCTCTGCTTCCACCCTCCCTCCTGCTGCCCCACTCTCTCTTTCCCTCTAGCATTCCCTGTTTTCACTGCTCAGGTGTGCTGCCAGCCTTCGGGCACCTGTGCAGAGGTGACCGTAGCAGCTCCTGGTGCTGCCCCATCCCGGGCTCCCGGTGCTGCCCCATCCCGGGCTCCAGGTTCTGCCCCATCCCGGGCAGTGTATCCCGGGCTCCAGGGGCTCCCGGTGCTGCCCCATCCCGGCTCCAGGGCTCCTCCCGTTCCCTCTCTTGCAGCTCGGTCCCGGCGCTGGCGGCGGGGGCGCGGCTGAGCCGGCCCCAGGCCGAGGAGCTCCATCGGTTCCTGCACCACGACTTCGACCTGCAGCTGCTGCCTCAGCCCCTGCCCGCCAAGGGGAAGAGCTGAGCTCGGCACTCCGGGCCTGCACTGCACTTTACCCAGTCGGGATTGGATGTACATGATGTAAATAAACACTTGTCAAAGCTCAGGGCGTGGGAGCTGCACTGCCCCGGCTGGCACTGCCCCGGGTGTCCCCGGCGTCCCGAGCCGGGAGACAGCACAGCTCTGGGGGCGATCATCCCGAATTCCTGTAAAAACCACAACAATGGCTCAAGGACTTCCCCAAAGCTGTGGGGAGCGAGGGTGAGGAGCCCACCAGCAGCTCCTGCCATCGCTGCAGCACTGAGCCCCGCATTCCCAGGTTAAAACGGGAATTGCCAGGCGTTCCGTGTTCCCGGGGCAGGGCTGCGGTTCTGGGGGGCCCCGGGCCAGCGCTGTCCCCGGTCCTCGGTGCCTCAGGTGCCCGATCCTTCCCCAGCCCTGCCGCCGCAGCCTCTGCTGCCACCAGCTGGAAGAGGATCGGGATCGCCATTCCCGGCCCTTGGGGCAGCAGCGCTTCCCGGGAAGAGGCCGGGACAGGGAGAAATCCCTGCCTGGAACAGGAGCTGTCCTGGGCAGCCGGGGGCAGCCACTCCCACCGGAGTCTGCCCCACTCAGGTGAGACCCCACCTGCAGCGCTGCCCCAGCCCTGGAGAGTCCAGAGGAGACCATGGAGCTGCTCCAGGACTGAAGCCAGGCTGGGAGAGAGCTGGGAATGTTCCCCTGGAGAGGAGAAGCTCCAGGGAGAGCTCAGAGCCCCTTGCAGGGCCTGAAGGGGCTCCAGGAGAGCTGGAGAGGGACTGGGGACAAGGGATGGAGGGACAGGACACAGGGAATGGCTCCCACTGCCAGAGGGCAGGGATGGATGGGATATTGGGAATTGGGAATTCCTGGCTGGGCTGGAATTGCCAGAGCAGCTGTGGCTGCCCCTGGATCCCTGGCAGTGGCCAAGGCCAGGCTGGACACTGGGGCTGGGAGCAGCCTGGGACAGTGGGAGGTGTCCCTGCCACGGCAGGGGTGGGATTTAAAGTCGCTTCCCACCCAAAGTATTCCATGATCCCAAACCAAGAGGATGAAGCCTCACAGGCACCATTCCAAACTGGACAGCTCCTGGATTCTGCTGCCCCACAACAGCTCTGAGTAATCTGTGAGTAAAAAAGCTTGTCCTTGTTTATTACATTAAGGAAATTTAAAAATTCAAGCTTTCCCTAGAGTAAATTAAAAACCAATTTTGGTTCCTTCTGGACTGCTCCTGAATTTATTATACAGCCATATCCCAGAATATATTTTAGCTTAAAATGAATCAGAACATGGCAGTCATTGGTATCTATGTACATTTCTTCTTCCCGGGAGAAACAGGACATGGAGAGGAGGAGCCTGGACAAGGAAGTGCCACTTTGTACATATGGGAAAGCCAAGCATTGCTGGCAGGATGGGAGTGGGGTTAAAACACATAAAACCATGGCAGGGCAGCTTTTCCAAATCAAACTCATCATTCCAGCATTCCCTCCCAGAGGGGCAACAGAACCCTGCACAGCAAGTGCTGAACAACACATCCCCAAGGTCCATCAGATGGAAAAGTAAGAATCCTCCTGCTCCTCAGTGGATGAATCTGGAGTCTCAGGTGCGAAGAGCTTTCCCACCACCGGGGCTGGGGTCACTCCTGCCATAAAAACAGGGATCATCAGGGGCTGTCCCAGCGGGAAACAGGGGCAAAGGGCTGATGGGACACAGCTGATGGTGATGGAGAAGGAAGGGAAGGAGCTGGAAATGAGGAGGAGGAGGAGCTGGGAATACTCACTCTTGGTTCTGCAGGAAGCCGGTGTCCCGAGCGCAGCTCCGGCCTGAGGGAGGGAGGGAAGGAAAGAGGCTCAGCCAGGCCTGGCACCAGCTCAGGCTCCCCATTTCCCAGAATTTCCACAATTTTCCCTGAACCACAAGCTGCTCCCAGGATCACAGGGTTTTATGGAAAAGCCTGGGAGAGTAGAATCAATACCTAAATTCAGGGATACAAAGTGACTTATGGTCACTATTAGGAGTTGGACTGGATGATCCTTGTGGGGCCCTTATGGGTACCTCAGCATATTCTATGGCTCTATGGTGATTGTTCCTTTTCCCACTGCTTAGAAGAATTCAACAAGAACCTAAAGATCATGGAATTCCAAAGCAATTCCAAATCCCGACTAAAAGCAATGGAGTTAATCCTGAAAATAAAGAGCTCCCTTCTGACAAAGGAACTTCTCTCCACAGCAGCAGACACCAAACCCAGGGAGAGTTCCCATTTTCCATCCAGAGCACACAGGGGGCTGTGATCCCAGGATTCTGTCTCCCCTGGCCAAGCTGTGCTGGCTCAGGTGGAAGTGGGCAATGTCCAAGGAAAGCAGCATTACCGACTTCTTCTTGACCTTGTCCCAGGTGCCTCTGCTGCCCTGGGTGTTCTTTTGCATGCGGAACACGTGCCGGTCGTAGTTGTTCCTGGGACACACAGAGCAGGGCTCAGCGGGGCTGCAATGCTGCCATGGAACCCTCTGCATGCAGCCACAGACCCCACACAGCTCCAGCCCCACAGCAGAACTGCTCTTGGACAGCTGAACACAGCAGCAGGAGGAGCTGGGCTGGAGCATGGGCTGCAAATCCCAGTGCAGGGATCACACAAAGCCTCACCCCCTCCCCAGGGCCAGCCCGTGGCCATTAGCGTAACCCCACTGGCTCCAGGTTCCCAGATGGTCCCAGTTATTTGAGCAGAGCACGACTGAAGGCCCTGCTGAGGCTGAGGCCCAAGCCAGAGCCATCCCCAGGGCTGGGAGCAGGAGCTGCCCACACAGGGCTGAGGGAAGAGCTTTCCAGGCAAACCAAGGCAGCAGGAGTGGCTGGAAGTGAGCTGCTGTCCCAGCTCCAAGAGCCACCTTTCTCAGAGACAGAAAGGGATCTTGGGGCAATGCCAAGGCTCGCAGAGGGCTGGTGGAGGAGCTCCTACCTGTTGATGGGGACCAGCATTCCCGGGCTGATGTGCTCACACTGCGGGGTTTTCACGGGGGGAAAGAGCCCTGAGGAGGGGGTGAGCGGGAACTCTGAGAGGGCGAAATCCTCGGCGTCCTCGTCCTGGCTCCCTCTCAGCACTGGCAGCTGCAGAGCCACCTCAGAGCTGTCAGTCACCTGAGCCTGGAGTGCCTCTCCCCCCTCTCAGCAGCCCATCTATTCCTCCCTGCCCTGGATCTGATCCCCCTGTCCCTGCTGAGGCACAGAACTGGACACAACCCCCCCACACCTCCACCTTGTTCTGAGTGCCCCTCCAGACCCTGCCCAGTGCTTGGCTGAGGGGTTTTGGTGCTGCCACACCCTCAAAAAGCCATTTCTGGTTACAATCCCAAGCCTCAAGCTGCCCAGGACTGCTCAGAAGGACAATTACTCAGGTGGTGCTGTCACCGCTCAAAGGCTCCTCCCACCCTGCCCAACCTTCTCACTGCCACCAGCCAAGGGCTGCTACAGCAGTGAAGGAAAGCAGCCTCTTCCCACAGATGCCCAGGATTTTACTGGTGGAACTGGAGCAGCTCCCAGCAGGAGAGCAGTCCCACCCCCAGGTGCTGTTGTCCCAGGGTTACCTGGACCCTCCTGTTCTGGAAGGGTGTGGCAGTGAAGACGTCGTCGTGGTTGTCCTTGGGCAGCTGCTCCAGGAACTCCCTCATCTGCTGCTTCCGTTTGAGGGTGCCCACCTTGGCAGTGATCACTGCCTCCTTCCTATCTGCAGGATCCACACAGGAATTGTCTGAGACAGCAGCTATGGGGTTAAAATTCACTGCCTGCAGTCAGTACCACAGCTCAGTCCATCCCCTGGGCTGAAATCTCTTACAGCTGAAATCTCTTACAGCTTCTTTAGGATCTTTTGAGTTCTCACAGTTTTTGCTTTCCACAGCAGCTTCCCCACTCCCTCTTCCCAGAGCCACTGCAGGGTCACACATCAGGTTCACTGTGGCTGTGACAGAACTGTGCTCACAGGTGCCTTGCAGAGAGCAAACCCACAGGTGTGTCCCTGTGGCAGGAGGCAGCAAGGCTCAAACAAAGGCTCTGCTGCCCAGAGAAGCTTTGACTGAAGCCAGGCTCAGGGAATGCTGAGCTCAACTTGTATCCATGGCAAGCCTTAATCCAATCCAGCCCCCAAATGAGGCTGCAGTGTGGGGATGCAGACACCAGAGAATGGGACCAGGCTGTGCTGACTCCACACTGCCCTTGGGTGCCCAAGGACCCAAATCCCATCTGGACAGAGCTCTGCAAGGAGCTGGTGACCTGCTGGGCCTCCAGGAGCCTATCAGGATGCCAAGAGCTCTTTGCCCTGAGGGGTCAAGTCCAGTGAAAGTCTTCCCCTCATGCCAACAACTGGAAAACTCTACAAAGAACCTTTCTTTTCTCATCACCTCATTCATGACATCCTCCAACCTCCACAACCCCAAGGTGACCTGGCTCACTGTCACACCCTGATGTGCTCTTGTAGATTTATCCCATGGAAGCAGAATTGGTAAGGCTGGAAAAGCCCTCCCAGCCCATCGAGTCCAACTCTTCCTCAGCAGTGCCCAGGCCACCACTGCCCCATGTCCCCAAGTGCCACATGCACAGGGCTTTTAAATCCCTCCAGGGATGGGCACTGCAACCCTCCCTGGGCAGTTCCAAGGCCTGAGCTCCCTTTCCATGGGGAAATTCCTGCTGGTGCCCACCCTGAGCCTGCCCTGGCCCAGCCTGAGGCCGTTCCCTCTCCTCCTGTCCCTGTTCCCTGGGAGCAGAGCCCGACCCCCCCGGCTGTCCCCTCCTGGCAGGGAGTTGTGCAGAGCCACAAGGTCCCCCCTGAGCCTCCTTTGCTCCAGGCTGAGCCCCTTTCCCAGCTCCCTCAGGAATTCTCCAGCCCCTTCCCAGCTCCCTCAGGAATTCTCCAGCCCTTTCCCAGCTCCCTCAGGAATTCTCCAGCCCTTTCCCAGCTCCCTCAGCCCCTCCTGGGGCTCCAGCCCCTTCCCAGCTCTGTTCCCTGCCCTGGACACACCCCAGCCCCTCCACGAGTCTGAATTATTTACCAACCACACAACACCCAGGAACCAAGTGCTGGTACCTTTCTGCTCAGATTTTCCTGACGTGGTTTTCTTGGGCTGCTGTTTGGAGCCTTTCCTCTGCTGCTCCTCCAGGTACCTCCCCTGGCACTCCTTGGCCGAGCGGGACCCCACGGCCATGGCCACCTCCTGCCAGAAGCCACTCCTGTGCTTCGGGAACGCCGTGATGGCCCTGCCAGGACAGCAGGGCACAGTGTCACCAGGCAGGGCACCTGTGGGGCACAGCCCTGGCACCTGCCTGGGAACCACCTGGGCCATGCACTGAGGCAATCTGGCTCTGTTGCCTCTGGCCTCTTGTTGCTCAGAGCAGCTGTGGCTGCCCCTGGATCCCTGGCAGTGCCCAAGGCCAGGTTGGACACTGGGGCTGGGAGCAGCCTGGGACAGTGGGAGGTGTCCCTGCCATGGCAGGGGTGGCACTGGCTGGGATTTAAGGTCCCTCCAACCCAAACCAGTCTGTGATCCTGTGGTGTCTTCTCTTCAGAACAGGCAGATTTATTTAAACACCTTCAGCTGACAGATGTGTCACAAGACAAATTTCCTGCTCACTTGTCCAGGTCCCCTCAGATCTGAGCTCCTGCCCATCTAAAAGAGCTAAACCCCAACATGGCCATTTTACACTCAGTGTCTATTAAACATTGCCCAGTGGTTTAATTAATTGGATGATGGATTAATCAAACACCCTTGCAGTTAAGGTCCCCTTATCAAACCTGCTCACAGAAACACATCATGTTTAGCCTGTTACTGCAGTCTGGGGAGGGAACCTGCTCCCTCTCACCCATGGCCTTCACCATATTACACTGATGTTGCATTTGTGAAGAAAGTCAATAAGGAATAATAATTCTAATTATTATTAGGGAATAAAAATAGGGAAATAAGAAATTAAACAGGGACTATTTCTAATAGGGAATTAAAACATAAAGGAAACCTGGGAAATCATGAATCTGAAATCCCCCAATCCACACCATTCAACCCCTCCTGATGCCTGAGGGAAACCTTCCCTCTGAACACAGAACGAGCTCCTACCTGTGAAGCTTCTGCAATTCCTTCTCAGACCAACCATCAGCTGCCCTTGGAAAAAGTTCCAGGGATTTCTGCCCCTTTGCCCTCTCGTGCTCTCTGGGTTTTGCTGCTGAAGCCCTGGCACTGTTGGAGACTCCATGGCTTGTTTTGCTCCGGGACACGCTGGCACTCCTGCCCTTGCTGTGAAATTCCTCCTTCCCGGTTTCGGGCTCGGTGTCAGAATTGAGCCTGTACCTGGGAGGGTTGGGTCTGCCCCGTGCCCTCCTGCTCTGAGCAGGCAGAAGGGAAGCACTGGACTCAGAGGATGTTTTCCCTCCAGGAGAGGGCTCAGACTCGTCACTGGACTCAGGCCCACTCAGCCTCACCAGCACATTCCGGGAGGGCTTTCCTGTCCTTTGGCCACAGGACTTGTTTGCATCATCCCAGGAACTTTTGGAGCCAGAGCAAGGTTTCCAGTTTCGAGACTCTGGTTTTAATATAGATTTCTTTTTCCTCCTGATCAGCAGAGGGGTGTCCTCACTGGACTGCTCCCCCTCATCCTCTGAGGGTTCCTGGGTGAGGAGAATCCTCTCCTTTCCCGGGAGGCGCTGCTTGGCTGACCTGAGGGAGTTCCTGTAGCCCTGCTCGTACATGCTCAGCTCTCCAGAGCCTGCTGCTCTCTCTGCTGCCCCCGGGGCTCTGCTGCTGTGTTTGTTCAGCACCTTGGTGTTTAAGGAAGGCCCCCTGGCAGGCAGCTGGGATTTCGTTTTCGTGGCCCTGATTCCAGGATCATTTTCCTCCTCATCCGAAAGGAAGCGCCTGCCCTTCCTGCTGCCGGCAGACCTGGGCTCTCCTCTGCAAGTGGCTCCTCTGTCCCCGCTTTTCTCTGGAAGAGAGGGAGCCAGAGCCCGTCAGGGGGTGCAGGGTGGGTGCTGCTGTGCTTGCAGCACAGGGATCTGCACCCCCTCCAGAGCTTTACCTGCCAAACTACAAACTCAGAGCTGCTCTCAAGGGCTCTCCGAAACTCTACTGACTGAGCAGGCACATCCCAAGGCTCTGCTCTGCTCCAGAGAGCTTTTCTGCAGGAAACATTGCAGCTGCTTTAAGAGAGAAACTTCTGCTTTATATTGCACATCCTTCTCAGGCTTCTATCACTGCCTAAATTCTACTAAACCCAAGTTTTTATTAAAAACTCTGTTCAGAGATTTTTTTGCCAACATTTCATTTCTTCCATCTACATTAAAAGGTAAAGCCAGGCCCCCAGGTCACTGGATTGGTGAACTCCAAAAAGTCCAAATCCCTTCATTTCAATTTCCAGGATGAAATCCCTGTATGTTCCTGTAACGTAATTAACAAAGTGATTTACAAACACAGTTCTTGTTTGGAGCTGTGAAACTCCACGTGAATGCTACTCTGATGATTCTTCAGAAAGAAAGCAGTTGACCATTAAAATATTTGAATCATTTCTTTGCATTAACAGACCCAACCCTACTGCTCCAGCACCCACTCACAATTCCACTGATTCCATCATTAACTTGAAAATAGAAAAAAAAATTAGTTTTTACCTTTACTTTGGCTTTTTGGCATTTCCTCTGTTGTCTTCATGTCTTCCTTTGCTTTATTCTTCTTGGAGATGAAACTCATCTTTCTTTTGGGTTTTTCACTACTAAGCATCTTCAAAATAAAACAATTGACTCTAAAACTAATTTAATCTTATTTTCTCCAGGCTGAGCCCCTTTCCCAGCTCCCTCAGCTGCTCCTGGGGCTCCTGCCCCTTCCCAGCTCTGTTCCCTTCCCTGGAAATGCTTCAGGCCCTCAGAGTCTCTCTTGCAGTGAAAAGCCCAGAAATGACCCCAGGATTTGAGGTGGGACCTCACCAAATTCCTGTCTGATACAACTGTCCTTCAAAAAAACCCCCATTTTTTGCCCAGAAACAATTCCCCATTATGCCAGATTTAGAGACCCAAATTACCGGCTAATATGGACATAGGAGTATTTTTTGGTGTGTTTTCTAATATTTTGACCATGTTTCCAAGATTTCCTTCCTCTTCAGGTGCCTCAGGAGCTGCACCTGTTCTGTTCCCCACCTGGCCAAGTTTAACAATCCTATTTAAGTCACACTTAAGAGGATCTTACCAGACTCAGATAATCCACCCCCCCATTTTCTATGGTGACGTTCAGGTTCTGATCCACAAACTCCCTCTGCCCACACCAGAAGTTCAGGGGGGGTTTGACGAGGCGCCCGCTGCGAGTGTAGACCCTGCTCAAGTCATTCCTGGAGCTGTGATTTGGTGTTGTGACTGCAAGAGAAAAAAAGCCCAAACAAAGAACAGTTTTGTCCCAAATATTGGATGGAAAATTCAGTTTTGCAGATTTCACAAGCAGAGGAACAATGCTGTGTTTAAACTGGACTACAAGGGAAATGTAAAAGGTATCCAAAGTTGTTCTTTTCAAAGCACTGTGAGAGAAATTACAGGACTGAAGTAAGAAGCTTCACAAATTATAAAATTTACTGTGGGGAACTTTTTATTTTTACTTTGTTTAGAAGGTTATAAATATGTGAAAGTTGTTTAAGGAGGGACAATGAAACAGCTGCTCACTGAGACAAATGAGGGTGAAAAACAATGGGAGTGATGAGAGGAAGACATAAAAGCTTTTACAGTGCTAGCAAGGCAACCTGATTCCAGCAGTGACAAACAGCACAACAGGGTTTGGGAAAGGCCCATTGGACAAAGACCCCAGAAAAAGTCTGAGTTAAACCCCAGAGCTGTCAGTGCCCGTGGCAAGGCAGGGACTGCACTCGAAGGCTGAGCCAAACAGGGGGCTCACCAGGTGGTGGCTTTTCTTAGAAACACAACCAACATGATGAACCTTTCCACAAGCCACTCCAGCCACCCCCAGGGTGTCTTTCCCAAAGGAAATGATTGTTAAATACTCACAGATGTTCTCATCATTCCCTGGTGATACCTCATAGGTGGAGTTCCTCAGGACAGGTTTCTTTGCATTGCTCACTGAACCTCCTGTGGTTTCCACCACATCAGTTTCCCCCACAGAGTCACTCTCCTCATTTTCTTCCCCACCACTATCTTGAATTTGTTCTTTCCTGATGGTTTGGAGTTTGAGACAAGAAATAATAACCACTGTTAAGGAAGCTGTTCTTTAACAAACAGTGAAGATGTGAAGCCCTGGTGGGCAGGAGCCTGGTGGCCCAGCACAGCAGAGTGGCTTCAAGCCCACATCTAAAACATTTCACACTCCTTTGGTGTAAAATCCTCAAAAAGCAAAGTCTCAATGGACTCTTAGAACACTGCAATGATAGAGAATCTCCAAAGAAGTTACCTCCTCCTTTCCTCAAGGAACTCCTCCACGTACTCCTTCCACCTTCTGGAGAAGCCAAAGGTGAATCTCTTGATGAAGCGGTAGGGGAACCCTGCGGGGAGCACAGGGGACATCAACAGCAGCTCAGCAGGGCTGGCACTCCCTCAGGGGACAGAAGAACCCCCAGAGCCTCTTAAACCCAAACATCAGAGGAACTGACCCAGACAACTCCAGCCAGCACACTCCAGTCACTCTTAGGCCTAGGAAACCTCTGCAGCACTAGAGCCACTCTGCTCACAAGCCTTATGCTGCTATTTTTCCTTCTCAGAGTATTAATATAGAAACAAATATAAGTTCTTAGCAAAGGAAGTAATAAAATCTCCCAGTCAGAGAGCAGCCAGAGCAGGTATTTATCAGCAGGGACCCCAGTGCTGCAAGTGAGAAGGAAACACTGAAGCCACAGACACATCCTTGGGCCTGAAAGAGCCAACAGTGAAGGTGTCTTGGGCAAAAAATGGTGTAACACACCTGGGGCACACCTGTGTGAGGGGAAGTAATGCTGAGGGAAGGGCTGGAGCTGGAAGGGGGGTAGGGGGTCAGGCTGGAGATCAGGGACAGGTTCTCCCCCAGAGGGTGCTGGCACTGCCCAGGCTGGAGATCAGGGACAGGTTCTCCCCCAGAGGGTGCTGGCACTGCCCAGGCTCCCCAGGGAATGGGCACGGCCCCGAGGCTGCCAGAGCTCCAGGAGCCTTTGGCCAGCGCTGCCAGGGATGGACAGGGTGGGGTTGTTGGGGGGCTGGGCAGGGACAGGGGCTGGGCTGGGTGATCCTGGGGGTCCCTCAGCTCAGGATATTCCCTGATTCCAAGTATTTATTCCACTCATGCCACAGAGTATCTTTGTGTCCTCAGAGCTGCCTGTGAGCACCAACAAGCAGCTCATTCCCAGCGACTGTGCCAGAGGAGCACACAGAGCAAGGAGAGAACAAATCCTGTATTTCCATCTGCATGAAAATCCCATTTCCTCACAAATCCCACATCCAATCCAAGCTGAAACAGTTTGTAATTTGTAAGGCATTCAGAATCAGCAGCTCACCTTCCCTCCTCATGGCAGCAGAGTCTATCTTGCCCTGCAGCAGGTAGACAGCTCCCGAGGAGGTTTTCACCTGGTTGTGGGTGACGCGCTCCATGATGGCACTGCTGTGCCACAGCAGCTGCCTCATGTCCCTGCCAAAAGACACAACAGCAACACAGAAGTCACTGCCAGAAGGGATTCCAGTCTGGAATGCTGGCACTCCAAGAGGGGGTGGTGGCGATCCCTGTTTTCTGAGGGACGCAGGTGCTGGCAGGATGTGCTCTGGGCTCAGTTTTCCTTTCTTAGCCTGGAACTGACACAGCTCTGCCTCGCCTGACGCTGGGGCAGGGGACAAACCCAACGTGTCACTGCTGCAGGTGTCACTCATGGGACAGCAGCTGGACTGAAGTCAGCTTGTTACAGCAGCCCAGCTTGGACGGGGCTTGGAGCAGCCTGGACAGTGGGAGGTGTCCCTGCCCTTGGCAGGGGTGGGGCTGGATGGGCTTTAAGGTCCCTCCCAAACCAAACTGCCCAGAGCTATTTGATATTTTATTTATTTCTCTGAAGCTTTCTGATTATCTCAGCACAGGACTCTGAAATGAGTTCACCAGTAGTTCCCCGGATGCTGGCTCTCCCCCTCTTACCCACACAAAGGAATTGTCTCCTCCCTGATAAAGCAGTTTAAGCTCTGCACCATTACCTCGTGTTTGGGGTCCATGGTTTACTTTACATCTAAATAATAAAGTGGTTCTTACTTTCTTTTCCCTTCCACACAGATTGCTGTGTTTCCAGCCAGCACTTTGATCCTCCAGCTGTTCAGGCAGATGCTTTTCTGTTCCAGGAAAAAAAAATCATTTAGAAGTATTTATTAGCCAGCACCCCTCAGTGATCAGATCCAATAACAAAAACAACTCTTTCAGCATCTTCTAAGCTAAAAATCTGGAATATGAGAGGATATCTGATCCTTGGCTCAATCCTGAAGGTAACTTGGTTTAATTCAGGAAACAGATCAAATACTCTTGGCCACGGTGAGGGAGAACAGAACAAGTCCCTTGCAATCCCAGACTTCTCCAGGGAACAATGGAAAGCCAAGCCTTGGGCAGATGTGCTTGTGCCAGGGAACCCCAGGGGTGCAGCACTGCTTTCCTGGGATTTATTCAGAAAGGGGGGAATGCTGCAGGCTGCACACTAGGAAAAGAGTCTGCTCCAGTTAAACTGGAGTCTGGATGTTCCATAGGAAAGCCAAGCCTTTCCCTTCCCCATCAGCAGGGAACATTCCTGGATGGATTCATGCCCAGCTGGGAAAGGTCTCTGCTCCCTGGATCTGAGCAGGCAGCCAGGTGCTGGCAGGGCCCATGATCACACCATGGCTTGTGCACACTAAACCAAAAAACCCCAAACCCTGAATATTTGTCATCTTGGAGTACGGAAAAACAGAAACCCTTGGTATGGGAAAGTGTACTGGTAAAATCTAATGAAATAACAGTTTATTCTCTTCTGAGTGTTCCTTGCTTTTGACAAGAAAAAGAATAACTTCAAGCTATCAGCCCAGAGGAATTTCTCATTTTCCCTCAAGGATTACTTTGTCCCACCTCTTTGTGTGCTTTGCCAGCAGGTTGATCAGTAGCAGGTTTATCCAAAGGGACTTTGGGGTCTTCTGCCAGCTTCTGCTTCCTTGGAATGTGGACTGGAGAGGAGAGCATGATGCTACATGGAATCCTCTGACTTGCAGCACTACGGAAGTGCTGGGAGGGGTTTTCAGGATTAGTCTCTGGTGCCTTTTCCACTGCTGGAGCAGCTGGTTTTTTGCTGGGCTGCTCTCTCCTGATTTCATGAAGCTCTGTCTGTTTTGCTTCTCCATTTCCCGACGTTCCTTTTACCTGATTCCCATTTTCCCAAGGGGTGGAATTTACTTGCAAAGGAGTAGCCACTGTACTTTGAGACATCTCCCCATCTGCATCTACTTCTATAGATTCCACCAGGAAAACATCCACATCATCCTTATCAGAGTTCACATCCTCTGCAGGCTCATTCCCTGGCTGCTCAGCACAAGCAGGAGGGACTGAAGGGTTCTCTGGAGCTGTGGAAGAAGGAATATTCTGCTGGGTTTGGGTTGAAGGTGGTGTAGCTGCCCATTTAAAGGAAAAAAAAAGGAATAACAAAGAAATTAGGGATATTTAAGCATGGAAACAGGCTGCCCAGGGGGTGGAGGAGTCCCCATGCCAGGAGGGATTTAAAGCCCTGTGGATGTGGCACTTGGGGACAGGGGAGAGTGCTGGGGGAACAGCTGGGCTTGATGGCCTCAGAGGGCTTTCCCAAGCTCAGCAATGCCAGGGCTCTCTGAGTGGAGGGAGTTTGTGCTCTGCAGAGCAAGCCCAGTACCTCTGTGCTGCTGCTGCAGCTGCCACTTCACCCGCAGGAAGAACTTCTGGGGGGTCTCCAGCACGGGAGGCTCTGCAGGGGGCACTGCCAGGGGCTCCATCCTGCCAGCCTCAGGCCAAACTGCCCCTGGAAAATAACCACACAAACAAACCCCAAACCCTCTTTCGATCTGGGGAAGAAAAACATTTTCATGGGGGGTGGGGGGGGGAAATATGCTTTTTTATATGCTTTTTATTAAAAAAAAAAAAAAAACAAACTCAGAATCCCAGGATGGTTTGCGAGGGAAGGGACCTCAAATCCCAGCCAGTGCCACCCCTGCCATGGCAGGGACACCTCCCACTGTCCCAGGCTGCTCCCAGCCCCAGTGTCCAGCCTGCCCTTGGGCACTGCCAGGGATCCAGGGGCAGCCACAGCTGCTCTGGGCACCCTGTGCCAGGCCCTGCCCACCCTCATTGTAAAAAAGGGTCACATCCAGCTTGGTGTCAGCTGCAAACCTGCTGAGGGTGCACTGGATCTCCTCGTGTCATGGATAAAAATATTAAATATAACAGCCAGCAGGGAGAGCCCAGGAAAAATGCCCAGTGGGATTTCAAACCCCAAGCAAGGTTCCATGAACCTTTCTCTTCCCTGCACACAGTATGGAATAGTTACAGTAATTTGTTCTGATTTTTTTCAGTTACAAAGAGGTTTTGAAAGTGTTGCATGGGTCAAGCCCACTCATGAACACAACAGAGCCACACTGAGACAGAGGGGGAAGAAACCCAAAGGGAGGGAATCCTCTACAACACAGAGCAGGGAAGAGACATCAGCACTGCTACAGACACATTTCAGCACTAAAAAACCTCACCATCCAACTTTTTTTAATCCCAGCATCCGGGGTGCAACCAGTGCTGGCTTTTTTACACCAACCCAGATACTGAAAGAGCCACGAGAGGGACACAGAGGGAAAATGTTCACACCTGAGACAGCTCTCCTGGAGAAGCTGTGGAGCAATCATTGCTTCCCAAGTGTGCCCAGGCTCTGAACTGATGGGTGTGGGTGTCAAGAGGCTTCGTCCTCTCCATGGGCCTCCCAAGGAGGAAGGATTAAGGCAATTGGCAGCAGCACTGAGAGCTCTTTCCTATCAACACGTGACTCCAGTGTGTTCCAAAATAATCAAAACTGTCTGAGAAGAGGAATTATTAATAATTCCTGTCGTTTGGGATTGTGGACTGGTGTAAGCAAAGAATTAAAAGGCTCAGGAGTATGTGAAAATCAGGGATGCCACTTACTGCAGCACAAGATGCCTGAAAGTTCTGTGAACTAAACTCAGATTTATACCTCTCTGGTTTTTTATTCCAGGTATTCTGAAGGCAAACAAACCATTCTCACGGAGTCACCGAGGGCTCGTGGAACTCACCTGGTCCCTGCTGGGCGCTGCCCGCCGCCCGGGCCGTGTCGGGCCAGCGCTGCGCGGCCGCGGGGCTCAGGATCACGTCGGTGGCGGCCCTGCGCTGCTGCTCGGCCCGCGCCTTCATCCGCTGGAAGATCTTGGCCGGCGACTCCTGCCCGAGCGGTTCCGGAGCGCGGCGCTTCGGCGGCCGCTCGGCGACGGGGCCGGGCCGGGTGTCGGGGCCAGCCTGGAGGTCCGGCCACTGCTCGGCGACGGGGCCGGGCCGGCTCTCGGGACCTGGCCCGGCCTGGGTGTCGGGGCCAGGCCCGGGCCGGCTCTCGGGACCAGGCCCGGTCTGGGTGTCGGGGCCAGGCCCGGCCTGGGTGTCGGGGCCAGGCCCGGGCCGGCTCTCGGGACCAGGCCCGGTCTGGGTGTCGGGGCCAGGCCCGGCCTGGGTGTCGGGGCCAG